>JAYKAV010001887.1:1947022-2088353 GCA_035582835.1 Phoebastria nigripes
AAAAAGAAAAAGAAAAAGGAATTAAATTAAGCTGGAAGCAAATTAAATCCTTTACAAAGCATGAAGAATGGAAGGGGCTTGATCTGGAAAAGCGCTGGTTCTTGGTGGAATCGCTGGTTTCTTTTAAAGAAATAAAACATTTTCTTAATGCAGCTTCCCAACCTGGACATGCACACACACAGGCACACACATGTATGTGTATAAATGTATATATACAGACACACATATATCTACATATGTATATATATAGGCTGCAGATCCCCCCAACCACTGGAGGATGCCAGTGGATCACAAAAGGGCTTTGCTAAATAGCTTCGTAATATTTGGGAACTTGCTCTTAAAGCAGTCCATAGCCCGAGCTGCCCTTCCACGCACGCCAGCCTGTCTGCCCTGCTCCCGACTAGGCTGCGACACCGTGTGATTCCACACTACTCTCTTTAAACTCTCTCGGCCGCGTACCCAACTGAACTAGTCGATAAAATGGCATTTTCCCAAGGCTGGCCCTGATTCAGAAGAACAGTTGAACAACCGAAGGAGGTGACTGAACGCTCGCCTGGCTAGGGCTGTCTTCCTCAATCCAGGCCAGCRGGCTTAAAATGGATGTGTGTGTGGGGGGTGCGTGTTTCTGTGTGAAGGGAAACGTGGTACCCGAGGTCAGCCGACCCAGCCAAGGCATCTGCCCTCTTGCCTGGCTGTGCTGGGCACAGAGCCGTTGGACCCACAGCAYGTTTGAGTTGGTGAGTCTGAGAGACAGTAATTGTTTTACAGTTTAAAAGAAAGATACAAAACCTGCCAGCTCTGAATTGGAATAACTGCATGTGAGAGATTACAGCTAGGAGAGGATCAATGGTGTTGAGAAATGGATGGCGGTGGCATGTCTGCTCACATAAACTGCAGGATGTCCACATTCGCTTTTAAAGACTTATTTAACAGCTTTTATTTAACCATCTTGCATGTTTGCACGTGACACAGAAGGGCTGCAACCTCGGACCCTGGAGCTGCCTGCAAGGGCTTGGTGAGGCTTTACCCTGCTGAGGTGCTGGGCAGGAGAAGGGATTTACTATGTGGCCTTTGAAGTACTGCATAGTTCCAGGATAAGCCGTTGCAAAGGGACACAGGACTGCAGAAAAAACTAGTTGTGTGTGGAGAATGAGTCCAGTCAGGAGGATAAGCAGAACGCTACTGATTGTGGACTTCAGTTTTATGTCAGAGTGAAATGGCAACTCTGTGCCTTAGGCAGGTGCTGCACAGGACAGCAGAGCTAGACCCAGAAAGCATGGGTCTAATAAATAAAAGGTGAAAGGAAACCGGCCACGATGTTTGAGAAGCAAGCTACTGATGGTGTTCAACTGGTTCTCACAAAATCATACTATTTAGGGGAACAGAAATGCTGGTTGTAACTGTTCCTCTTGCAAGTCAGCATCATTTTCTACGAAAGGCAAGTAGACAAAGCGCGCGCGTGTGTGCGCTGTGCAGTTCATGGACAATGATTTTAAAATAAATTTTCAAAAGCTTTAGGAAAACCAAAGGGATTTGAGGCAGGACAGATTGCAGGCCTTTTGCAAATGACTCTGATGGCAGATTTTTGGGAGGATGCGGGGGCGTGAAATAACACRCAACAAATTCCTCACGATTTTACACATCCTTCTGCATTAATAACAATTATGCAGGCTTGCTCTTTGTTCTCAGGTCGTTGATCTAGATAAATAGGAAATGAAAGAGGAGAAAACAACTGAGCCCCTGCAACACATAATGTCTGAAAGGAGTTCCTCCTCCGTATTGCCCTTCTGATCATGTCTGGAAGCTGAGGTCCTACACAGAGGGGGAGAGGGGCTGCAGAGCCCTGCCAGGCTCTGCAGTGGCCATTGACTTTGGAGAGGGCTGAGGACCACAGCCCTTGGGCCAATGCCCCTAAAAACTGACTTCTGCCAACCACCATGGTATTTTCCTGCTTTTGAGTGAATATGTAACCAGGCACGTTTTGACTCCATACTGTCTCCACCACTATATCTAACACTAACTCAGAGGAAAAAAAAAATTGATCTAATTAGTTTTCTCTGTAATAAGCACATTTTTCATTCTGCAAAATAACTCACAGGCAAATCACAGGCACTGCTAAAATACTTACATCTGCATCCTAATGCAAGAGTGGGGTTAAGGTACCTCTTACTGTGTCTGAAAACAGCAAAAATAATAAAAGGTCACCACAGTACATTACTGCATCAGAGAACTGCAATGGGAAAGGACACAGCAAATAAATAACTTAATGTCAATATGCTGTGATACAATTGAAGAGCTATGAATATATGGGAGATGCTGAGGGAATCATAGATTGTATTTTAATACTATTCTCTTTTACATGTGTGTATTACGAGTGTGCAGCTTGTCACACTGAGCAAAGGGGTTATGCTTTGGAAACATGACCACCTAAAGTTGCTTTTTTAAACGGGACAAATAAATATTAACTATTTAAATTAAAGAAATGACAGCTTATTACTTTTGGCAGTTAGTGACTTTGACAGCTTTATACCTTTGGAATGAGGGATTGCTAAGAGTAAATGAAGAACAGGCAGATTCATAGTGAGTGAGCAGGAAGCCGAGGCTGCCTGCGCGATGTTAGTGCAACTCTAAGTGCAAACAAGTTCAGACAGAAGCTGAGGAACAGCTATGGAGGTGGTTATGATGCCACAAATTCACAAAACACTCTTTCCTTAAACACTTTGAAAGGCAGATGGACTCTGTTCCCTGCCTGTAGGGCTTGGTCCATGATAGGTGCAGGTTCTCAGCATCTCTTAAGATCAAGGCCACGTTCCTTAACCAAATAAACAGTGTCACTGAGCTGATCTATGCTCTGGTGGGAGCTTTGCCTTCAGTGTGGGCTGGACTAAGCCTGTTGGACTCATTCTCAGAGAACGTAATGAAGAGAAAATCCCGCCAGTGGGTTTCTTTCTGGATTAAACCCCTGGTGCTGGGCAGCCAGAAGTCACTATCCAAAGAGACTTACTCTTTACTGGAAGGTAACAAACATGGACTAGAAAATGAGGCACCTACCTTTCCTTCTTCATGAAAGAAAAATAACTGTTTCTGATACGATCCGGGTAACAATTTATGACATGAATTCTCTAACATGAGAAGGGCTTCTAAGCCTTGTATCGGTTTGTTGAGCCCCTTCTGTGATTCTTCTTTCACAGGATATATTTCATAAGCTGTGCAAGTGAGGATTAAGACATGAAATGTTTTTGAAACAAAACTCAATTGCCCCTGTGGCTAGAACAAAAATCCCCCAAACCAACTGAACGAAAGCTGTATTCCAAACAGTCCTTGCTAGAAAAAAAAGTTGTCTTCCAAATTAAATAGACTATTCAAAATTAAACTCAGTAAAGAGGGAATATTTGTGCCAGGTACTCTCAGATGCAATTGCAGAGATATGATGTGACTTGCAATATTGTGCAAAACGTGAGTCCTCATTATGATGGGCACTACCATATATAACCAATTTCATCATCCTTATCATCATCTTCATCTTCATCATCTTCATTAGCTGCTCTTACATGAATCTTCAGTTTCCCTTCTTTGTCTTTTTTTGCTGCTTCAGGTTCCTCTTCCAAATCATCCAACAATACAACAGATCCACCACTGCCAAAATCCCCTGAGGTTTCTTGCTCTTCTTCTGAAACAGGTGAGCAGGAAAGGTCATTCCCTCACATGACACCAGATCCCTCATTCATCACTACCCTTGTCATTCAAGCCACTGTCATTTGTCATGTTACTTTTTAAATTCATTGGTTTAGCTATTCATGAAACAACCTCTAAATTTCAATTTTCATCCTGAACTGGGATAAATATATATCAATTAACTCTGAAAAATTTACTTGCATAAAAAAACTATGCATCGCCCTCCTCCCAGAGACTGGGCTGGAAAGTCTCAGTTCACATGCATGCAGGCCAGAAAATCATTACTCGTTTGTAAATACTTTCATCCCATCACAACTCTGTAAACCAGGCTAAAAATATTCCACAAATTGATTTTATATGAGTGCATAAGCCACGCTCTGCAAATGTAGCTATTGACCCTAACATCTGTGATGTGATTCTGGGCATCTCGGACCTTCTAGGTCTCTGCTTTCTCTGTTCCTTCTCGAAGAAGAAAGCTGCACCCACAACCATCATCACTGAAGGACTCTAAGGCTGAAATCTTGCTTGCCTAGGTATAACAGCTAATTGGTGATTTCGTGTATCTACATAACATTGTCTTGTCAGCAATTTTATTGGGCTTGGTTGTTAATTTATAAAATTTTACACATTTAGGCCTTCCTTTGTCTGGAAAGACATTATTCATGAAGTCCCAGTAAATGTGGGTTCCAGAGTATACAAAACAACATATTTAATAACCATGCATAGCAATCCCATAGCCTTCATTTTAGTATCAATTACGACATTTTCCAGGCTGGTAGCAGAAATATCTTCTATCAGTGGTTATTGCCTGTTAACTTCTGCTGCACCCCCCCAGTCCAAAGGACCAATACATATATAAGGGCCCCATTTGTAGTCTGAATAGGAAAATACAGGAGTACTTTGAACACTGGCAGTCATGTTTCCCTGTTGTCACTTTTGCTACCGTACTCCATCGTACAGCAATGGCAGGGCTTACAACAGTGTTAATTCCTTTGTTGTCTGAGGAGAGCACATCATTACTCACCACAACTAACTGTCCCTTGCTTTCTTGAGCCGGCTATCTCATTCCCGTACTTATCAACACACCAGCACTGCCCCGTGCTGCCATGGCACTGAGTGGCTTTGTAATAACCTTCTTCATTGCACCGTGGGATGAAAGCACCTGAATAAAATATAAGGTATAATCAGTAATGCAAGCCTCTGTAGGAGCAAGCAGGTATATAGAGTATTATGAACTTGTCACTTATTTACATGAAGAACTTTACATCGTCGGCAAGAAAACACATGTGATTATCCGGTGCCTAAAAGGGAGCAGAAATTACATATGATTAACTGTTTTCAGCCACCCTGGTCACTGCACAGTGCATAAATGTTTGTGCATATACAGTACATGGAGGGTGATGGCATACGGTACTAGAAATAGGTTCAGTCTGTCCCTGAATGATTAATATTCCCACAGTGCCCCTTTCAGATTTAACTCCTGGTTTTAAACTTTTCTTCCCAAAACTGGATTATTAACCCAATGTCATTAATTCTGCATTTCCCTTCCATTTGCACTCCTTCAGTGTTTATCATGTAAGTCTTTCCACAACACTGTAATTACCCCTGGAAGGTATCTGCCATCTGCTTGCTATTCATACTAATCTCAAGCACAACTTCTGACTTACTGAGTGTTCCCATGTATAAAAGGAGAAGTAATGCATGAGCGTTACAGAGAGGGACAACAGGATTTGAAGTCAGTAAGTCTTTGGATTTGAAGCCCAAGATTTGTCTCACAATAAACCCCATATAGTTCAGCCTTGTAGAGTGTGGTTCATTCTGGCTTCTGCTGACAGGGAAGCTCTCAGGAGAAACCCATTTTATTGTTCCCACCATTTTCAGCAGATACAGCAAATGTACTTCAATATGAAAAGCCCTCTTGTCCTTCGAGATGAGCTTTATTCCCAGGGGAGGTCAGCACAGTCGTTTTCCCTTCTTTGCCAATTGCTTCAATTTGAAACATGGCAGAAACCCACCCTTGCCCCCAAATTTCTTGTCTCAAATGATTTTTGAGAAAGTATTTTTCTCCTTTGTCAAAGATACCAGTGATTTACTGGTCACGCAGTAAGTTAACTAGTCCCATGCGTATAGCAGCTCTTCAGAGAGTTCATGTGTCAAAGGGGCTATTTCCACTGCATTTCTCACAGAAAAAAATGAATGAGAAGGTGCTACCCAAATGCCATGAAATTTCCTATATAAAAGACATAAAAGTGGAAGTCAGTCAATCTATCATCTCAATCTATCATCTCATGCACGTGCGCACACACCCACCCACCCTCCCCCCCCATATAAAGTGAACTCTTGAATTTGCAAACTCATCGCACCGCAGATCTTGTCTAATGTTTGAGTGCCGCTAATGTATGTCTGGAAGATGAGAACAGAAACCTTTGAACATCTGCAGAAATCTTTGTATATTGGCTCAGTTTTGGAGACCACTTCACATCCATTAGTGAGAGTATTTTAAATAACTTCAAAGCATGATCTTATAGCAGGTTTGCTTATAGGTACCACCATTATGTTCATGTACAAATGTAAGCATAGTGATGACTACCAAAGACTCATTTTCACTATTTAGAAAAAAATGGTTCCAGTAACATGTATATGTATTTGCCTTTGCAGGTTTTTGTAAGTTAACGCTCACTGTTCAATCCTTTATTTCAACATCGATTGAGAAAGGTTTTTTTTTCATATTTATGCTCATGTCCTCTCTCTGTTAAGCACCCCAGGTGTTTACCAGACTATATACAACCTTGGCAAAAGCGCTCAGGTGCTGAGTTTGAGCTGGTGTAAATCAGCATAGCTGTACCCGTGTCACCAGAGCTCCCCTGKTATATCAGATGCACATCTGGCTCCAGGGAAGACTCAAAGGGGGAACCTCGGTGGCATTATGGGGTGAGCAGAGAACGGCCTTTGCATTTTAAACCGTCTCATGCTTTCTCTTTTCCTTGGGCAATGCAACCTTTCCCTTCTTTGAAACAGGCCTTTTTGCATAGTTGCACTGTGTTTCTTGTAAGGTATTAAAATGTTCCACACTGCCTGCAAAAGCCATAGATTTAAAAATAAATTATGGCCCAGGCTCACTGCCAACATAACTGTGTGTGGAAAGGATTCACACTTTGGGTCACAGTGAAGACTAGAAGGTACTTTTCCTTCTGCATGGGAAATTTGTGCCAATTTGTATGTAACACTGGAGCTTTAAATATTTAGCTACGCATACTAATGTCACAGTATTTGCCAACCATCAGAGGGAAGATTACAGCATGCCCTCTCCAGTGTGTCAGGTGCGGGCGATAACCTCGTGAGGACAGAGAGTCACTGGGAGCAAGTGTTGTACAGCATGGTGATTCGTCCTGTAAATCCTACACAAATCAGTCCCTGTGTTCATTAGCAATAAGCTCTGGCTACAAGCTCTGCTATTCTGGAGCATGGCATCCAGACAGCCCATTTAGTGGGAACATTTCACCCCGTGATTTGGTTTGGCATCAGAGAACATCCACAGAGTTCACATGTCCGCTCCAGAGGTTCTTGCACAGACGGTGCTTCCCCACAAGTGTGGGGAGGACCGCTGGCGGCCCTGCTTTACTGTTAAGCACTACAAAAYGTTAGTCACTCCCCACTGAACTGCCTCAGGCTAGTGAAGCCTGCTTCCCCCATCTTTTTTTGTCCCATAGAGTATTTAATTATTCCACACAAACTTGAACGGCACTGTTGCGTCTATGTCCTCTTTATGGATCCAGACCTATATTCTTTTTTTTTTTTGCATCATTTCCTTATCTATATAATACTCCCCTTCCTCAGAGGACAGGGGGAGAATAATTACATGCTAAAGATAGTGAAGCATACAGGTAAAAGCCTGACAGAACTAAGTGCTAGCCGGCACACAGCTCCCTGTATTACCTATTATGTTAGCTGAATTCACAGGGCTGATACAGAAGAAAATAGTGACGGGAACAGAAATTTATTACCTTAGTGATGTGGGAGAAGCATTATCAGGCTGCACAGTTGTACGCTCTAAAAGTACACTCTCTGCAGTTAATTGTACTCTAGATAAATCTGGTAGGAAAAGATGAATAGTGCTGTTTACTTTTTAATTCAGTCCCCTGGGATGCTAGACTCTCTTTGAAAGCCTCCAAATTCAACATATCTAATGGCAATGGCTTTGAAGTACTTTGTTGCAACTGTCATGTGTTTTGAAAAATTATACATATAGAGAACAAAATATCAAAAGTCATCATTTTTTTATCAATGGATRCAAGGTAACAGAAATCTTCATGCGTACTGTCCAGACTGTAAATGCTGTGCTCTATATGTCAGGGACAGAGAAGGAAAGAGAAGAATTAAAGGCTAGTTTCTCTGAAAATATTCGTCTCTCTTTTCAATCTTTCTTGTTGCTACAAGCGTGTTTTTTGTCACGTGTATGTTTTGGTTTCCATTCGCATGACTTTTCAGTCAGTGAAGAGAAAAGACAATGTTTTCCGCTGTATAAATAGCTATGAGATCAGATTAAAATCTCACAGACAGGTGCCATTATGCAGGCAGACTTTCAAGGTAGGTGAAGCAAAGAGTTCCTCTCTGTATTATAATTTTCTAGCTTGTGGAACAACCTATGCCTGACGCTTCCTGATTTATTGAGCTCAGCCACTTTCATCCTTCATTTTTTTAAATACAGTTGACTAGAAGTTATTTGTGGTAAGGGACCATTCTTACTGCTTTTACTTTGTCATTTGACTCCTGCTATTGTGATCAGATCCCAGTGATATGTGCTACAACTGCCTGCATGTTGTACTACCTGCAATATAGCCATCATTTTTCCCCGCACACCGGAGCAAACCACTTACATTTCAACCTAGATGACATTTATTGCATCTAGCAAATAACAGCAAGGCATAAAATAAATATGGGATAGACAAAGCTATCTATTGGGAACTGGGCTTCTTATTCTTTTAGGTGGCTTTGAAAATCATGACACCCATGAGACAGAGAACACCGTGACTTCCTCTGCCACAACATGCATTCGAACACAAATGCAAAATATTTACTGAATGGAGCGCACATACAACTGAGCGATCAATCCTCCCTTCGCTCCCACAGCTACGAACAGCAGGAGCTGTAACTCTGAAACATCTTAATCTTTACGTGAACTTGCTATGAAAGGATGATGGAACTAAACCATAGTCCCCGTGGCCTTTGGGAATGTTTATCTTTATTTTAAACCAAAGAATCCAGGTTGGGATTGTTTCTAAGGCACCTGAACCTTGAGTCCAAACAGCAGTGGTGTCTGGGAATGGCAGGGTTTGGCAAAGATGAGCTTTGCAGAAGCTCTGTTTGCAGGGTCTGCTAATGAGTACCTAGAAACATCAGACTGCAATCTGAGAGCAACCTGAGAAGCAGACTGCAATCTGAGAAGCATTTCAGCAGAGCTGACACGCATGCTCTGTGCTGCAGCTAGCGATGCTGTAAGAACCTGACACGGGTTCTAGATGATGGGCCTGACAGCCTGGGTCTGAGGTAAGCCAGACTCCCCAAGGGTGGAATGCAGTGCTTGCTGTAAGCAGAGACTTTAATCTGTACTGATACGCCTCACGTGATTTGGATCTATGTACACCAATGCGCTAGGACAGAAGTTTCAATAAGATACCACCACATAAACGCTAGGCTACATAACACTGTGTGATTTTAGGGTATGGAATTAGTTACCTTAAATTTACTCAGTTCAACAACCTGATTTTTTAGCAATTAAATAGGAAAATGCCATACGGGGATTTATTTCGCCTAATTTTAGATATCCATCAGTGTAAGTTATGAATCAGTTCAGGCTCCCAATAGCCAATAGAGAGAGGGGCAGGCATTATCACATCTTACAGCATGGAGCTTCCTGCAAGGCTGCCTGAAATGAGACGATAAGAATTCCTGTTTTCGTATACACGGAACATACTGAAGTATTTTTAAGGGTGATTGGTCAAAAATGAACCCCAAGGAATACATGCATTGCACCATAACTGGAAGAAGACGTGAACCCATCGGCTATGCACTATGGCACCTTCAGTCACCCTTCAAAAATGGGAGGCTCGAGTATCAAGCAGCCTCTGTACTTATTCTGACCTACGAGGTGATGCAGGCAGTATTAAGCTCTGTGCAGACAAGGCTTTGCGTTTCTGGAGAGCTGTAAATCAGTTCTGAACCCATTGCCACGCTGACACCTATTCTGTATGTTGCTATCTCATTATTTGTTTAATTTCATAGTGTCAGGCCTACACTCCGTGGTGCATATTTCGGACTCAAAACATTAGTCTCTAATTGAAAAACCATTACTGCACATAAAGTTACAATAATCACAGAAGCTTTAATTAGTTGAGTAAATGAATAGCAAGTAATCGAACTTACCCAACAGACTCTTCCCTCTACTTAGCTTTTGAATTCTATTCATTTCATTCTGGCAAGGAAGACCTAAAATATAATGTACGAGAATCAGTTTCCAGATGGTACGGGACAGACTCTGTAATGACTGGCTTCGCTACTGACATGAAATGTAGACTACTGTACACCTGGGAACGAAAGAAGCCCATATGCTGGTACGGTACTGCAAAACAAATTTATGTCATTAGCTCCACTAATTAAAAAAAAAAAATTTGCAACACACTGTAGTTGAGAATAGTGTTTGGGGGCCACTTTCGTTGTTAAACCGCTTTTCCTCTCTTTTCACCAAACTGACATAATGCCAGGTCTCTAACTTATAACTTGCTAATTGACTAATTTCTGCATTAATAAAAGAGTAAGTTCTTGAGCTTTCTATCAGCAATAGAGCTTATTTCTAGACTGTGTGCACTGGCACTTATTACTTCATTGTTTGTTTTAATGATCAAGGGATATTAATACAGCTCATCCGTGACATTAAACATTGTTACACAATGCCCTTTCGCACCAATGCTGGAGAAAAGAGCTTTTTAACGCAGCTGACTGCCAATTACCGAACTATCCCTATAAGCAGATCAATCAAACCTGAAACACAGGGAAACCCAAACAACTTCTCTTTGTACTGCAAACTGCACAACTCACCGCCCGGCTTCTGGAAGCAGTAGCACCACTCATTGTTCGAAAGCTTTCCGTCTTTGAAGGAGTCGCAAGAGTTGAAGAGAGGCTTGACGCATGGCTCATACTTATCCAGATAAATGGCACTGATCTCCGAGGGATCCAGCAGCAGGTCATAGTTCATGTCAAGTTTGTTGAACATCCAGCCTAAGGAATCCTTACAGATTGGTAGTATGCTGGTGTCAAATCCTGTAAGAAGATAGGCAAATATCCCCAGCTGAACCCCAGCACGCTCGCTGCACAGGAATCATGGCTAAGCTGAAGCCTTTATAATTTTTTTGGCTGGACTCTGAACATTACCCTCACTTGCCCAAAGCAGAACAAAATTCTAAGACTGAACTGATTGTTTAAAGCTTAAAACCCAAGCACAGGTACAGACTAGAGCACTACTCACACTCTTTAGGAGCTGTGGGGTGGGGAGGGCTGAGATTCATGGCCGATTACTATAATTCAAAGTTATTTCTACTCAAAAAATTCTCACATATTTTTTTTTTCTGTCCTCGGTCCAAGTGGCTTGGCCTTGTTCCAAGAAACTGAAATGTGATGAGAAAAGGCTGCAGCCACTGTATTTTCAAACTAGACTGAGTCTGAGTGCGATTTAAATCCTGTTTCCCAGACCTGTTTCTAGTTCCCTGATCAAATTCTTTCCTACTGTGCTCTCACCTTCCACCTCTCACCCTAGCTTTTCACTCTTCAAAGCCCTGCCTCCTGTAGTGGACAACAAAATGCTTCAATCTGGATTGCGAGCTGTCTGGGGGAGGCAGGGGGAGAGAAGAGACGAAGCATCTCTTCTGCTTGCACCACTCTGAAGAATGGCACTGTTTCAGCTGGGAGCTCCAGGGAGCTGCCCATGCCCTTGTATTCCATAGCAGCACTGTTCCTTCTTGTGGCCTCCAGGATTGTGCAGCAATACAGGATTCTGCTCTTCCAGCGCTTTGGAAACCATCATCATCATTCATTTTAATAGCCCAGATCCTTAAAAGACTGCAGCAGCGGCAGCGGTTATCACAGAAAGACCAAGTCATGCATATAGATACCCACGATGTATATGAGATACATGTTCCAGTATTCTGCAGTCTCCACAAAGAGAGTGGCATTGCCTTCTTTCACAAACAAGACAGAGCGTTATAAATCCATACTGTCACTGTATTTTCAATACTTGGTACAAACATGGACTAATTTCCAAGTTATCTATGATGCAAGAAAGTATCTTTGTAATGCAGAGCTAATAAATGTGAAAATAAGGATATTGGTTTCAACAAGGATTCAGAAACGTGTGTACCTTGGCTGGGGATTTACAGGCACAGAGGGTACCTGAACCACGCACCCTGGGCACCTCAGGCTCACGCCGTTTCAGCGATAACCTGCCTGCGCACTATTCATTCTGCTATGGGCCATGTGGAGAAGCCTGATGGGCTTTTTGCTTTTGCTGCATCTTTCATTGAAAGAGGTCAAGCTTAGCCTTATTTGCTGTACTTGTCAAGTCCCATTTCAGGATGCTGCTTTGTTAAAGTGAAACCCAAGACGTTGCTGGAATCACGCTGACAGTTTGTCCAAGCTCTGCAGCCTACCTGCTATTTTTAGTATTAATCCAAAGGAGGGCAGTGCTTTATGCTGGAAGCTGTGCTTTTTGTATGCAACTGCAGCTGAAGGTTGTCAGTGACATGGAGGAACAATCAGAAGGGTTAACTAATGGGAAGGTTTATGTCATTCATAATACATGTTTCTCTAAGAAAGGAAGAAGGTAACACCATTTCCTCAGGGCTAGAGGCAGCTCAGGCAGGGAAGAGAGAGATCATGCTGAACGTTTCATCATGTTTTTGTGCTGTTATCTCCTCTAACATTATCTAATCGAGTTTGAGCACAGTGAAAAGAAAAAGGCCATATGAATAGATGTAGGGAGGAAGCCTGCTTGCCTTGTGGAAGCAATTAGGACTATTGACTTAAATTATTTTATTCATCTGAAGAAGGAAAGCAGGATTTGGTCACTGTGCAATCTCTTGTTGAGTGAAAAGATTCAAGAATCCTTGACTTGGCCTTTACAAAGCACCGAGGAGCAGGGCACGCAGTCCTGCCTTTTGCGGGTGTATGCTGTGCCTGATTCCCCACCACGGGGCAGGTTAAAAGTAGTCAGACAGGCATGGGTGGAGCATTCAATTGCATGGTGGAGCTGGGACCAGTACACGCTTCAGCTATCCCAGTTTAACAGCTTCCAGGGGAAAAACAGCTGGGTTCCGTTGGCTGCTCTTTTCCTGCACAGAGACCCTCTCTGGTGATGGTCTTTACGCCCTGTCGTGGTACTTACTGCTGCTAAGGTGAATAACTACAAGGTCTGTTGTACCACCAGTTGAGTACGGTATATAGTGCTCAGCCCTGTGGGTCTCTAAAGGTCACCCCCTAACTGGCAAGGATCAATGCGGGGAGGAGGAGATCCTGGCATGAACTTGCCCCTGACAGTGTTTGTGGATTATTTCTGAGTCTTGTTTTCCTCCCTGCTGGGAAGTCTTTATCTGTGTGTACAACATGCATTCAGGGATACAACAGCAGCGTGCCCTCAGTACTGATCTGTCTGAGCAGATCACAAGATAGTGACTGATGTGAATACGAAGCTGCTCTGTGACATACCATCAGGGCTTGGATGCAAGATACAACCACGAAAGGTCACTTACGAAGACAGTTAATTACATTAGTTGAAGAGTTTTTGATTGTAGTTTGTTATAAACAAGGGAGCTTTCACTGTTGTGACCAGAGTTCCAGATCAGGTTTATTAAGAGGCTGTATTATTAAGCAGTGCTGGATTATTAGACAGTGTGGTCTGGAAGTCTTTAAATATTACAGTGGTAGGTGTGACGGAGAGCCCTGAGCTAGATGGTTATTATCAGTGAAAAGGTTAATTCTTTAACTGTCCCTCAATATGTGGTTGAAGGTGAATAGTAGTATCTACCTCCACCTCATACTGTCTCCTGGTAAAAGCTACTGCCTGTAAATCACCTTTTGCAACATTGCATCTGCAGTCCAAAACCGGCACCCAGCAACGAGAATGAAAGCAAAGTGTGTCCTGAGTGTGCAACGCAGGCTCTGCCTTACTGCGTAACCAGGGCAGCTGATGGAAAATGGTTCTCGGAGCTCACTTACCTTCACTGGGAGGTCACTGCTCCCATCAACTTGGTGAGGCCAAGTGATGTTGAATGAATTAACTCTTTTTTGGAGTCTTTCGATATACTTGCTTATAAATATGATGCGATATGCTGGATGAAATAAACCACATACTGTAATTCTGTAACGAATTAAGTGCTTGGTTAATAGGCTGGACTTCTAGCACAACAGACCCGGAATAACAGTAACCTCAGTGAGAACTTTTCTGCATCTTCCTGTGCATCAGCTCAGCGCTGCAGTGCCTATGGTGAGAAGCAAGAGAACGGTGCAGGCTCCGTATCCCTCCTGCTCTTGGCTCCGTGGCAGAGGATGCCAACACAGATGCCAATTAATGTCAGTTGTGGTGGTGGTTGCTCTCATTTGGACACCTGCTCACAAGGACCTGGGTTGAGACCATCATGTTTCTCATTTCGACTGACAGCTGTTCAGCATCCTAACAGCTTTCATTCACTAGAGGTCTGGAAGGAAATCAAACCGGTGACCTAGATGTAAAAGTCTCATATCCCATTAATACGTAAAACGCTCCACCTCCTCTGAATTAAAATGGAATTAAATTTAAAAAAGTCTTTAAGTGAAAATCCTAATTAAAAATAAACACACCTTTTGGCACATRAAATTATTTTCCCCCTTCAAGAGTTGACTTATATGAGCCAGTTTTATTTTATTAAAGTATGCTACAATTAAATTAACAGGGGAATAATTAACCTAATTTCCCCCATCACTTAAAATAAAGGAAGGAGGAGAAGACATGTTCCCCAGAAAAAGTTCTTTATATTGCATAGATCTCTAGTAAAAGGAAAACAACTCCCATTCCAACCAAAGAGACTATCTAGATACAATACGGGAATGTTATGAATTATCATAAGGCTCAGGAGCAATTTGAATCTGTTAGTAGTTAATTAGTTTTATTATTTCCTTATGTCAAAGCATGTCCCTGAGTTGCTTATATTATTTATTGAGGAGATTTCAATTGTACAAAGCCTGCAGAAGACAAAGTTCCTGGCCTATGGTGCTTTGCTGGGATCTGGCAGATAGCTCGTTGAATGAAGGTTTGAGATTTCAAACACAATGACTTGCCCTCATCCTTTTCCTTTCAAGAGAGCTAAAAAAAAAAGAGTGTATTTTTTTCTTTCACCTGGGGGTGAACTTAATACACTCAAAAAGCTTATTTACACTCACAGTAACATCTTGAAAATTTAGTGTAGCATAGAGAAATCTCTGCTGGAACACCTTCTCTAGACAGCTGATGTGTCCGAGGCATCGTAGTCATCGCATCCCACCATCTGTTCCTTTTACTGCCACAGAGGCATACCCAAAATGGATTACTTTGAGGATGTGCATGCCTTTTAAGACTCTACAGGCATAACCAAACCAGTTCAGTTTAATGAAGTGATCAGCCTGGTGAGGAGGGCAACACATGCAGAGCAATAAAAAAAGGGCAATGTGTACATCAGAGCGTATTTCCAGAGTTGCGTGTGTCCTGTTTGCCAGGATTCACACACATTCTTTTTTTCAGCTTGGGTATGTGAACTTCGCTTTAAATTCTGAGCCCTGTTTAAGACATCTTTCATTTTTACAAATGTTCAAAGTTGGAGGAAGCCAAATACTGCTGTCCTTACTCTGTGTGTATTTTCAGTGCTACCAGAAAGAATTGGAGCTGCAGAATTTGGCACATGCAGATTAATTCATGAACACTGTTGCAAACTCTTCAAAAGAAAAACAAGCCCAAGTTTTGTGGCATTCAAAAACGATTTAGGCATCTTAACTCATAAAGTTTCTTTCTTTTTTTTTTAACTGACATATAAGAAAGTAAGAAAATGTGCCAAACAGTCAACAGTCTAAAAATGAACACTGTTGAGATCAAGTGTTTAAGATCATCAAGGCAGCCTTTCATATAAAAGCTGCCAGGAATCAAACTAAACTAAAAAGAGACAACAGCTCCTCTGTGAATCAGAGCAAACACTGCAGAATTACCAGGAATGTTTTTCTCACTGAAATTGCTTCAGCAAAAAAAAAGACCCAACACCTTTAGGAATGAATTTGGTCTTTGGCCTTTGGTAAGGTCCTCATGAGCAGCTCACAGGTCATCTGCATGAAAAACATCCTTTTGACAATCTGATAAAATGTTGTTCTGGGCCTAAAGGACTTCAGACAAAGTTTTAAGTTTCTGGCGTTTTCTGTCAGGGGGGTCTGAAATGAATTCACATCTTGAAGGCACGATTTGCTACACATCCAGTTGTCTTTTTGCACTATGGTTTGGCTTCCTCTGCATGATAATATCCTTTTTTTGAGTACCGTTTAAGAAATAAGTAGGATGCATGGTTTTAAAGATACTGCCTTTGTTGTAAATACTATGGAAAGTACAGGACATATGAAAAAGATCATTTACACAGAACATGGCTTGTTTCACCACATGGTTTTAAGATACAATTACTTGGCATTAATGAGGTTTGACTATAGTTTTGAGCAATATAGCCTGTGGTGTACTCTGTCTCTTTAGGAAGAGGCAATCTATTGCTACAGAAGCTCAGAAGGAGCACAAAAGAAGAGTGGCCGTGGAGACACGGACCAACAGTAAATGCCCATCCTGATGTGCTGGGTCTGCTTTACTGCACGTTTAGCGTCTCCAGTCTCACACTGCAGGGAAACTAGGCACTGGGGTCAAAAGAGCCGTAAAAGGGAGCAGTCGACTGAACCCTTTGAATTCTGTGTGTGCGAACCCTGGCTTTAAACAGCTTGTGCCAGAGAATGAGGGCAGTGAAGTGAAGGTGAGTCACACACCTAGATAAAACTTGTGCATCCTACTTTGCAACCCAGGGGCCCATGTGTTTTGGGACATACTATTCAAAAGCATTAATGAGTCCTTACACAAAATAAATGCGCATCTGCTCTCTGATGAACATGACCTCTTTTGATGCTGTTATCTGAATCTTTTCCCTCCCTGGTGGGTAAATTGACATCAAAATCAGTCATGTTGGCTAAACCCACAGAGAGTAAATGTCCTCTAAACTGTTCATTTTCTTCCTTTCTTAAAAAAAAACAACACCAAAGGAAGCAAAGATGGTGTTATTAAATACCGGGGACACAACAGATTCCAGCTTTCCACACCATTTAACTATTCCAGCTCTGTGGCTGCAATGCGGATGTTTTTATTATTCTTTCTCTTATATAAGGTGTTAGCAAGAAATTGCAAAATAAAATCTAAGCGAGCCCTTTCCAAATCGGCAAAATTTTCCTTATGCTTGTATGCCATGTTTTTGGCTCATGCCACTGACATTGGGTCAGAAAATGCTTGGCCATAAACTGGGAGGTAGCATACGCCACGGTCCATCCCCAAGAAGTGATTCGGATGCAGCCACGCTGATTTGGAGGGTCATGGAGTTTAACTGTACAGACATGAACTATGTCATGCTAGTTAACCTCAGGGCTTGAGAAAAGCCCCTGAGCAGTTTTATTTACTAGTATAGATGTGACCTCTAGGGCCTTCAGACACAGTTATTTGCCTGATTAACTTGTAAAGGTCTCTCTGTCTCCGACTGCCAGTTTTTAGAGCAGTTTGGGCCAGAGAGAGCGCAGAACGACTGCAGCTCCTTTAGAAAACGGTGCAGCTCTTTATTTGCAGGATCAGGTCTCCTGCATACCTGCTTGACATGACACTGTAGCACCAACAGCTCTGCTCAGCTGAATGCTCTCTCAGGCTGGGAAGCTGCCTACAACACTCAGTGTTCAATGGGAAAGGTGTTTTCTTACTGCCTTGTGCCGTCTCCGAGCTTGTTGGTTTGATGACACGATTTGCGTCCTCGTGAAGAGCACCGAACCAGTCTTTTAGTCGTGAAGCGAGATTCCTCAATTCCTTGTCTGTGCAAGCTAGAAAAAGAACAAAGGACCAGTCTGAATCAAGAGCACCAGCAAAAAACCCTTCTCCAGATAGTCCATTAGAAAAATATTGTTCATGGTTGTAAAGTCCTTCTCGTTAAGAGCTCTGAAGTAAAAGAGGTGGTTAGGGAAAAGGATGCAAGTTAAAAAGAAAACGTAAGTCATTGTGAATTATAAGTTGTACGCAAACACCTCCTCGGTAGCTGACATGATTTGTGATGGAAGAAGCGACACACAGAGCTCGCAGGTTCTCAGTTAGAGCTATGTGACTATTCAGCTTAAATGTTTTCACCTTTTAGGATTTCAGAGGAAAATATCAGTCAAAGAGATGGGGAGGAGGGACATACTTGCCTAGACGTACTACTTGAACAAGATGCTAGGAATAATGTATAACCACATTTGGCTTAGTATAAGGCTATTATCACAGTAATAGGAAATATATATACTTACTTACATAAAAAAGAAAATTGTTACGTTGCTCTAGTTCTACTGCAAATGGGACTTTGCCACCTCTGAAGGTTGTCAATTCCATTTTGTTAGCTAGGTAAAACATTTCTTTTCTTATAAATTTTTACTGAGAAATATTAACTTTTCCAGAAATTTCTGCCAAGAGATTAATGTCCAGCGGAAGCAAATATTTTTAAAGGAAGAAAGCTGCATTAGTCACCGGATTCTGTCAGAAAAAATATTCTTGTTTCTGTATCATGTTTAGTGCTTAAAATTCACACGCTCAGACAATTTTATTATTCCTGCTGTGCACTCATTCTACATTTTAAATGACATTTCTTGGAATACAGAGCAAGATTTTATGCCACAGAGGCAGACATCCTTCACAGGGCAAGCCACAATACGTCTTCTCCAATTCACTGCACATTATAATATTCCTCCTTCCACCTTATTGAAGAACAATTGAGTCCCACAGCTTGTCTTCCCAAGTTAAACTCACTGCTCCAATGACTGCATTGAACTTGCTGATATCTCATGGCTGTGGTGAGTATTTGTTTGTTCTCACAGGGTTTTTTTGGGTCAGAAATAACTCTGAAGTTAAAAATAGGACATTATAGCTTTTTCTAAGTGGAAAGTTTTTTAGCATGGGGGTGGGGGGGAAGAAAGATTTTCCCATTTTTCTGTCAGGCTGAAAGAGTTTGATAGATTTTCCTATTAAAGATAAAAATATGAAGACCACTATCCCACTAAGGCTGAGTCCAGGTAAGGAAAAATCAGGTCTTAGAGAAAAAAAGCAACAATTAATGTAAAATAAATGGAAGACAATGCAATATTAACTGTAAAGTGGCTTACATTACTGAAAAAGCTTATCACTTTATTTTCTCACTTAAATTAACATTGTATTTTACTCATTGTAAACTATCTTATCTTCGCAAGTTAAGACAAAAATCATAGAGTGATATATATGCCATCTTTTCTACAAGGAACATCTCACGCTGCTGTTGTTCCTTGGCTGTTACTCACAAACAAAGTCTTTTATCAGAGAAAAATCACAACAGAAGCAATAGCAGAACAAATTCCATCATCCTGCCTGTAACAAGCCCCCATCAGCAGATGTTGCCTGAAGGAGTGAGGGGGTAGGAAGAAAACTAATTTTATAGGTAATAAATATTCAGGAATGAACTAGCTCTGGACAGGCACGAATGATTTCTTATTTTGTGAATTTAGATCCATAAAGATAAAGAAATTTCCATCATGCACTAATTTCAACAGGAGCTGGGCACCTAAATACATGTTAGAAGTGATGGAGATACTTCTTTTACATGGGATGGGAGATGCTGTTCCTGCATCCCCTGTTGAATTGTCATCAGCTGATTTCCATCAGACATAATTTTTGCCAAAATACTATTAGGAAACGACAGCAACATGAGAGACCATAATAGCCTTCTTTTCAATAACCTGTCTTCACAAATGTTTTCTGAGGAGGAGTGTACCAATAATCATATCATCTTTCAGAATTAAAAGCAGGCAGTATCTTTTCTTTCCTTCTGCCAAGTAGCCATCTTGTCCTTTGAAAGTCAGTTTTGCAAAGGAAAAAAGAGAAATATAGTGCATGACAAGTAAGTGTTGTTTAGCCAATACCTCATACATGGCAGGTTAGCCATATGTTCAGAGTATTTCACAAATGTATCTCCAGTCAAAACTGCACACATAAACACAGCTTTGACCACTGATTTATCAAGTGGGTGAAAAAAAGGATTCAGTTGTCCAAGAAATGAGTAACGTAGTTTTATTGTGCAAACCTGATACTTATTTATTGTGGCACATGACATCTTTAGGAAACCGAGGCTGGAACAAACACCTATTCCTGTGCCTTCCTGACACCCTCATCATGCCTTCTGTACCGAGCTTCACAGTCAACAACTCACAGGGAAAAAAAATAATATTAAAGAAAATACCCTCTAGGGCCCGTTTTCCTTATTCAGATTTGTGTACTTCCAAATACAAAGACAACTCTAGACACCACAGAAACCCAAGGTAAGTCAAATGCTCTGAGGGATACTGTATTTGCTCTCAAACTCACAATGCCATCCTGCCAGTGCAGAATGCCAGGCAGGAGCTTGGAGCACGCTCGCCTCCTCTCCCGGCCTCAGCGCCGTGCAGAACAGCCTTCCCCGTGAAAAACTAACGTCTCTAAAATAAATTTTGCAAAGTCGTCATTTGGTTTAAACTGCATTGACTGAGGAAATTTGAATCCATGCTTTTAAATTGCGATAGAAAACAGGATTGAATGCACAGTGTAAGTGGAAGAGAAGTAGATTAATTAATGGTAAATCAGACTCGAAACGATTTCTCTGTATAGTCCAGCCAATCAAACATGTCAGGATCTGTGAAATGCCATTCATAATGAACTCGTTATATGGGTTTTTTTTGCTTGTCTGTAATGCTAGATGTGTCAAGAACCACCTTTTACCACGTACATGTACATTCCTACTTACACCAACTCTCTGCCATTACCCAAGTGCTGCAATCCATGACTTACACCAGCTCAGTTATACCCTACGGCTGCTCAGACAGACACAGGACCCCTGCATCCTCCTGTCATTCCCTAACAATATTTCTCTTGATTTTGATGGAGCAAGAATAGGCTTTCAGCCTCTTCTATGCCGTAGCTTCCTCGAAGACTGCCTCATTCACCCACTCTCAGGTCAGCCTTTAAAACTGCACCCTGGATGATGCTTTCTCTTGTTTTCGCTGACAAGTCTGCAAAATGCCACAAACCCTGCAGGTTTCCTGTGGAATTCGGTCTGAGGCACAACTTGACAGTAAGCCCAGAACTGGGGTTTTCTGCATACTGGAGAGTTTTTTTGTGAATAACAGAGATATTCCTTAAGTATGTCGCTTAAGGATGATTCAACAGTGGGTATTATGTTGAGGTTCTCTCTTGGGACTCAGTCTTTCTTCAGAAGAGTAACTGCTGTTTCATGAGTAAAACAGGAACCAACTGTGCTGTTAATATGTAGTGAGTAATAAATTTCTTCATGAGACTTAAAAAATTTAATGCAAAGTTCAGTTAAATTTCTATTCAAGTATTTCATGCCCTCAGTCTTACTTTCTCCTGCACATTAAAATAAAGGAAGTATTCTTTCACATTTTTTGTATTAAATTTTATTTTAATGCTACCATGCATGGTTAAAAAGATTCTGCCTCTCTGCCTAATGGAACTGCATTCTATTTTATTTATTTTATTTGAACATTTTCACAAGTCTCTAATCATTCTGAATTTGTTTGTTGTGGGACACATTATTTTAGACACTTCAAAGTGGATTGACATTCAGAGGGCATGAGTTTAACACAAAGTCAGGCGCAGCCTCCATCTGGGTATCTAGGAACCAGAGCACTCAACGATTTATTTCTGGTGGTAGAGCCCATTAGTTACATATCAAACGATTAGGAAGCATAGCTCTGAGGAGGCCCAGATCTAAGATCCTCACATATAAATTTGCATTAGTAGAAGTTAGAAAGCATTTTTAAGAACCCTCTTCATGAAAAATACAGTGCAAATATACCTCTTTACTATTAATAGAAGTTCCAAGTAACATTTCTCAGATGAGAAGAATAAGGCTGTAGGAGGAATAGATGTGATAATGGGTCTCTTGCTATTTGAAGATCTATAAGGAGAAAATACGTAGGTTGCAAACAATATGGATATTGACATGACTTGAAACACTGCTTAAAAAATCTGGGATGAAGAGAAACACCAAGGGAGGAGCCTCTCCATAGCCCCTCTCTAGCAACCGAAATCTGTCCAGTCAACTGTCAACAACCATTTAAAATTCCACTGCCGTGAAAAAGACACAAGTGCAAACGTATGCAAATAAGCATTTTCACTTCTGTGTGTATTTTCTTCAAGATAAGAGAATCTGGCTTCAAATCTTTCCCTACACCTTTTAAAAAGGGAAAAAACACAAGACTTCATTCTTGTTGTTTTATCGATGTCACTGAAAGTCCTGCCTTAGCAACCTTCTGATACCAGGTCCCCACATAATATTAATTCCTGGATCCTTCACTGCTGATGCACTTCGGTGACATCTGTTGCGTAGCCCACGACTTCCCTGCATGTGGCAGGTTGGTATCGCTGCTGTTACAAACTGGGATGGTGGGGCAGGTTGGTTAACATCCAGCTTGTCAACTTTATTGCAGTGCCCAGCATCTGACGTGGCAGTGGGACCACGAGCAGTGGCAGAATCTGTCACTCCTCTGAGTTACGGCAACGTGAACGCAGGAGGAGGATATATTTGCTGCTGGATCCAACAGAAATCCTCAGATCTGCATCTGCAGATGTTACGAATCATCCTGCAGAAGTGACTTAATAGCAAGCACTGAAAGTGCAGATTTATTCCCAAGGGTGAAGCAATTGGTCCAGCAGTTACTTATTCCTCACAAACTGAAAGCACTGTTGCTAAACACCTATTTTCACCAAGCAGATAACATTAATCTGACCTAATGGAAAGCCATTAGCATGCTGTAAAGACTCAGGTTTTTATAGGTGTGCTTCCATTATGGACTTTTTCAGCTCTACAGATACTAATCTGTATACCTTGGTGGTGAAAATTAACAGTATAATATTTAATTTCACTCTTTCGGGGGGGACTTTCAAAAGTGCTCAGTGCCAGAAATCAACATTAAAACTGAACTTACTTGTAGAAGCATAAGATTAAATCAATACTGAATGTTCTCTCACATCCCATTTTTACTCCAGCCTAGCAAAACAATACTGCAAAATCTCCAGCCACTAACAAAACAAGCCTTATAACTCATACTGCAGTTAACTCGAAACAAAACTTAGTACTAAGGAAGTACATTACTGCTTTAATGTCTCGCTTGCTGCTATAATGTTCTGGACTATGTGACAAGCAAGGAGTCCATATTGTCCAGAAAAAAGTTACAGTGATACATTACACTGTATTTCACAATAAGCAAGCTATGTGACCAGACTCACAGAATGCGGGTAACCTGGTTTTTGTATCATTTGACTTCTCTGCTATCAGTCATCTATCTGGCATGTACCTGTTGCCTTATCATTACTATTGTTATTATTASAATCATCATTCTTACAAACAGTGCTACATTTTTACCAATTATATGTGGAGAGAGTGGTTTTTTGGGTCTATATTATTGTTATACAATACTAAATAGTCTCTTAGGTAGAGACTGAGGAGCAAATTCCCTATTCCCTGAATGCCAAGAATGCGAATGTTTCCTGAGAGCTGGGCTAGTTTCAACTGTTTCTGTACTGTAGAGGAAAGGAAACTGCAAATGTAGAGAATGTTCTTAAAAAAAGAAATAAAACAAAAGCTTTAAAAATGCGTATTTAGCCACCGAGGTTAGCACCCTTTCCAACTGCCATGACAGAATTCAGCTTAGAAACGTGTCACTAATTTTGAATCACCTGCTTAAAAAGATGCAAATGTCCTGCCATGGAGCAGAACCAATGTGTTGTGATCGAGGTGACCAGCCACATAATGTGAATAAAAAATGGAAAACATTGCAAGAGAGCCCATCTCAATCCACAGTCTGCAATTTCAGACTTGGAGTTCCCTGAGCAGCAAGAGGGAGTGGATGCATTAATGGAAAATAGCCTTGCTTGCTGCTTGGCTCACAAGCAGAAAACCAGCTGTATTTGTAAGACGTATTAGTCGTAACAAGCAGTTCAGTCATTTGTCCTGTGAACCCGGAGGACAAGTCCATTTAGTTTTGATTAAAATGTGAAATAGCACAAACCTACGTGACATTGCCAATAGTGATATTATATTCCTCCAGTTAGAAATAGGACAGGCATAGTTTCAACAATTCAGAAGGGAAAAAAAGTCTCATTTCTGTATTTTTGAAGGCTAACATGACAATTGGGTGCAAAGTTATATGGGAAAACACATATTTAAAAACACTGTAACGACACTATTTAAAAAGGTTTGACATAAATGTATCATAGCATGGAAGCTGACAGGAGATAATGCTAATCTTTTGTACTAAGTACTAATCTTTATATTATTCTTTGTATAAAAAGAAAATGTGGCAATTTTAGCCATGCTTTCTCTGACAAACATCACTTCAAATGCAACTACACACACACGCGTGTATAAACATACACATGTATATGTGACTTGTAGATGACTCCAAGTGTTTTATAGGTGATATTGTGGTGATGCAATTGTGGTGATAATTATCTTCACAAATATTTCACCGTTCTTGGTTGGAAGTGGCAATGCTCTAATTTGCTCTTTTCGTTGAGGCCTCAGGCAACTTCTTTAACAATAAAAAATGAAGTATTATGCCAACAATTTTATGAAGTAGAAGGAAGGGATTGTTTACTATTACTGTAAGGAAAGGTGCTGCATTCCAAACATGCCTTGCTGGTTCGATAAATGAATGTCTTTCATTTAAAATCCCTCCTATAGTCACCAACATTTCACGACAAAGTTCTACGTGGGTATATTTGTCGTACTGCATTTTTGGCCTTCACTGGCTATTCTTCCACAGGTTGACACCTATGCTGATAACCACCTCTGATCCTTCTGTCACTTGTTTTGCCTTGTCTTATAAATACAGCAGCAGATGCCAAGATCCCGCAGTTCAGACTTTGAGATGATTACAGGAGCAGCTGAGTTATTGGGAAGACGAAATAGGCTTTGATCTGAAGCTTCCTTGAAATGGTACGTTTGAAACACAAAGCTCAGCTAGAACTGCATAAACAAAGATTGAGAGCTACAAAGCTCACTCTTTAAAGCTGTAGGCAAAGCGTACATCTGCTTTCGTAGTACTTAACGCTAGTTCCTTTTGTGCTTGCATTAATTGTGAAAACCCTGGAAAGTTCATCTTTGCTAGGTGCTTAAGAAGCCTGGAGGCTTATTTTAAATACATCCAAACTATAACGATGCTGGGGGTCTGTCGGAACTGGGTAGGAAGGCTTGTGGGAGTAACGTCCCTCGTGACATTTTGGCCATGTCAGATACTAATGAAAATGTTCTCTCCTGCATGGTTCTTAGCCTCCCAAAATTCATTTGCCAGCTCACCCTAATGTTCTCATTCAAGTTCTGTCGTATCACCTGAAAGGAGGAATAGACAGAGTTATATCAACTGAAAACTAAAACAGAGCAAATAAAAATGTCCAACTGAATGGACTTTTCCAGAAGTTCATGCTGTGCTCTGGATGAAAAAAGTCTTAGTAGAGTCGTCATCTCCCCTCTTGCCTCCCTTCCTGCCTTCCTCTCTGTTTTTCACAGTCTACTCTGAACAGATGTCCTTGACTTGGCAGACATGCGTATGCACCCAGTCTCTTCTGCGCGGAGTCTCAGAGAAGGCACTCCAGTTAGCTGTAGTCGTGGCTTGTCAAGCATTGGCCAGTCTTTGCAAGAGAGCCGAGTTCTTAGAAAAACTGAACATCGGTTTGATTTTAAAGCAGTGTTTAAAGCAGACCCACAGCTCACAGTCCATCGGAGGTTTTCACAAAGACCTGACTTTGCTGCTAACAGCTTAGCAGATATTGTACTCTTAGGCATTTGAAATAATAAATAAGCAAAGCTGGAAGAATAATTAAGAGTAGAAACAAAACTCACTGGGGTTAAAATGAGGGAATTGAGGGACGGTTATTTTTAGGCAAACAGTACAGGCTACCATAGTGTGTACATTTGAGTTTTAGATGGAATTGTTTCCTACAGACCTTCCAAAGCCACAGCTGAAAGGGTTAAGACAACCTGCTGAACTTTTCCACATCCAGGAGGTTGTTTTGCTCCATTTTCTAGAGCTGAACAGAGAGAAATTTTAGATTCTGATCTTCAGTAAAAATGTTCTGAATTACAATAGTTGGAAATAACTTGAGCTGTTGATGATAAGGGCAGCTGCTAGCTTCCATAATGAAAATGGCCTTGAGCTTGAAAGAGCAAAACTCAGGTAGTAAAATTAGTAATTTGACAGTCTTTGAGAAGAAATGGGCAGATCTATTTTTGTTCAATCAGAGCAGGAAAGCAACAGCCAAGAACATAAATTAAAATATTATATATAGAGAAAAAAGCAAAAACATAAGATGATATCACAGAATGCCTATGTTAGAGCATAAGCACATGCAACGCTTCTCAAAAAAAAAGTTGAAAATGTGGCTATATATGAAATGAAATGTAAGAGACTTCTAATTTTTACAGTTCCTTGTGCAATCACAGATGGTTCTAAACTGAATTAGGAAAAAAAACCAATGGCAGTAGATCATATTTGTAAAGTGTCATAGTAAACAGGGATATTCATTATTATTTGATACCATTCTTTTAAAATGCATGAATTTTTGAGTGGTTCATAGGATAAAACTGCTTCTTTTACACAGTTCTGTTCTTCTGACACTACTCCATCTCTGTAAGTTTGTTCAAATCTAAAATTCATGAGCTTCCAGACGGTTATTGGGGTTTTTTGTTTGTTTTAATGAGAAAAGGTATTATTTTTATGGCTAGCAAGATCTAAATGCCAGTGTGTGCTGGACTGGCAGATGCCTATTCTGGAGGTAAAGTTTGGGCTATCCGCCCTCACGGTAATGATCACTGCTGCTACCTGAAGAAACGAAGTGCAGAACACTGTACAGAAATGCAAAAGCAGCACTCTTACTATGCAGCCTATGTGTATCTATCACAGGGCATTTCCGGAGGGCCAGTGAGCACAATGACTGATCTGCTTTCCCATAGGAAAAAAACTACTCCACATCCTTCTCAGAGTCCCTGCTGTGATTTAGGATTCTGCCTAAAAGCTGCAAGAGGGACCCAAGAATTTATTAGAAAGACTCCTTTTTGCCAGGAACTGGTACTCTATCATACAAAAAAAAGGGGGAAGCAATTGAGTAGATTCATTTCATTTTCACCGGCATCCACCATCTTTATTCACTTCCTCAGGGACCCTTGAAAAGTGATAGATAAATCCAGTTTGCCCATGCTTGAGCAGGATGGAGAGAGAGATACTCATGAGTCAGCATATGCTAGCAGGAACTATTTTTCCCCCTCATTAACTTTTTTGCACATCAGCTGATTTTTATTTTATACTGTGTGTATCCCTGTACTTATTTTCTGTGTTCCTTACTGAATGTTTTCACATCTGATATCGCCAGGGATTCATTAAGGTAAAATGTCATCATGTGGTGAATTATTCTTATATGAGAAAACACAGACAACCCTAGAAGAGAAAATGAGGAGTTGTTGGACAGCATGGGGCTAGGAGCATTTGAAGATGTCCCATGGGAATTCCTCCAGCAAATTGTTGGGAAAACTGATTGAAATTCAATAAGAAAGTGCAAATGAGACAACATAGCTCCCCAGTGGACTGCAAAGATCCCCTGGAAGGAAATCAGAACTCTCTCTGCACTACTGCACCTTGCAAAATCAAGAATTGCATAAATACCACCAGGAAATACAGCGTAGTAACACAACGTCCAGGGCAATATGAAACAATCAAGTGAAGGAGTAATTTYAGTAAGGAAATACAACATATTTTGAGAATCAGATTTGAACAGATTTAAGATCTGAATAGGATTTTATTGGAACCAGTGTTACACCAGTGCAGTGCCATTAACTTCACAGGAGTGAACAGCGATCGGTACATTAGCAAACACACTTGTCTGGGTTGGTTCATCGACGCTCAAATGCATCACATTAACAAAGGCATTTAGAAATACACTTCTCACTGTAGATGACTTTGAAGGTGAAGGAGGTGCATCACAAGCAGGGGTTTGGCTTCTGGTTAGACAACTGTCTCCTGCGGTGTGAGCAACAGGGACCATGGAAACTCCCCAAATGATGGGACCTCAGCTGGGTGTGAAATGAGGGAGAACCTCCTCCCTTACAGAATCGGTGCTCAGGAACTTGCTTGGATTTACACTGGCAATGTGGCGGAGCCACAATTTTTAACAAGCTTTGGTGCTTTTGGCTGAGGTCGTCACTGATGCTTCAGCCATTATGGCCTCTGCTTCTGGACTGAAGAGCTGGGGTGCTGCTAGAGCACAAAGCCACCTTCTCTGGGATTAAAAAGAGGATTGCTAAGCTGAGCTGAGCATCAGGGAAGGCTGTAGATAAAAAAAGGCTCAAAACCCCCACTGTCTGTGGTTTACCTACCGTGACATGTACCTCCTATAGCTACAAAACTTCATTTAACAGTATAAAGAAAAGTATGAGATGAACATACTAATGAGCACCTGGCCACTTAGATGCTGTGGGAATCAGTAACTTCAAAAAGTACGGAATGGAGTTGCAAAAATCTTCTACTAATGTGTATTTTGAAGAATCATTTAAAGAAATGTCAATTCTTTTCCCAGCCCTTCATGCGCATTTGTGTATTTTTGAAGTCTTTTAGAGGGAGGATTGAGTTTTGTGTATTCAAGGATATGATTTATTGAAAACGTCCCCTTTTTTTTAAATATTTGCACTATTAAAATATTTAACATCAAAAAAAAAAAAAAAAGGGGAAAGGGAGATCAAAACCATCCTGTGGCATTATGAAAACCATAAGCTGAGCAATTCTGAAAAGGATAAAAATGTGAAAGGAATTTGGTTTGTTGTTTTTTTTTTGGTTTTTTTTTTTTTTTTTTTTTTTTTTTTTTTAAATGACAGATTTGGAACTGTGGCTGAGAAAGCTTTGAAAGCGGTCAGGCTGACAGGGTGTATTGTAGGGTAGTTGTAAGCCTTTGTAGAAGCAATTATTATCATCTCCCCAAAGCACAGACAAGTCTGTGAGCAAAAAAGCAGAGAAAAGGAGAAAAGGCTGGCTGGGAAGCAGACCCCCTTTCCCAGGCCTACATGGTTACTTGCTGATGCCTTAAGCCAAAGTGAAAACAATCTGAATCTAATTTAAACTTTAGTCATTCTGCAGAAAACTAAATAGCTGGAACTGCACCTGCTGACAGAACAGGCGAGGAAAGAGCAATGCTCTGGGCGGGGGCCAGCGGCGCTCGTTTGAATGTGGACCTCGCGCAGGTCTTTCAGACCCACCGCCCATCAGCCCTCCTACGTGTTCTTCAGAACAACGATTTAATCAGAGGGGCCATGGATCAATGCTCGCAAAGCATTCGCAATTAACAAATTTTATAGAAGGTCCAGCAAGGCATCCTGTAGAACTGAGGATTCGGAGCTCCAGATAAAGTTTTACGTTGTGCAAACATCAGCAGCTTTCCAGTGGCAGCTTTTAAATTGGGAACACCGAGGCCGTGCTTCTGACAGGTTTCTCTTACGCTGAACAGAGGCATCTACAGGAATTCATCCTTCAGATAAACCAATATTTTGCCTAGATTTTTTCATTTATCAGGCTGTCCAGTTCATACCTCACATTTCAGTACATTTAGACCATACTATTAAAATTAGACTATGGGCCTGATTCTGCTTTTCCAAGGTTCTGAATTTACTTGGGTGCAACTGAAAGTTGAGTCTGATTGCTCCAGGTGCAGTACACTGAAAGACTTTTTGAACATATTATTCAGTCTCCCTCCGAAAGTAGCCTTGTGCATTTTAGATTTCATTATTCCTTTGATGCTCCTTAAAGATGCAAGGATATCTTTTCACGTTCTGCCCCTTTCAATTTTTTTTTTTTTTTTAATTCACTACAGAGCTGGAATGTACTTCTCGCATTTTGCCACAAGTTCTTGGACGTTAAAAGCAGAACATTAAAATATCTGTAGGCTTCCAGGCCTTTAGTATAACACTTGCTATCCCTGTCATTTTCAGAAAAAGCAGTCATTGCGTTAAAGGAACAAAGTCCCATTATTTTATTGGAAGCTAATAACTGGCAGGCTGTTTTGCATGTGTCTCACTGCAAAGGATTAAAAATAATTTCCTACTACGTGTGCTATGACTGATCATAGCTGGTATCCACAAATCTACACACTTAGGCAGTATAATTCTACTTTTCTAATGGAAAGAGTCAGACACTATACCCACAATTATCCTTCAGGACGATAGTGTCCCAAATTTCAATCCTCTGCTACCCACTGTGGTCACAGGGTAGCCGATGGCAGAACTGGGTGGTTTGATTTTTGTGTGGCTAATAGAGGATGGCAGTTTGGTTGGTAAGTTTGGTCCCAAAAGGATGCAGTAAATTTGATAATCAACTCTTGTTTAAAAAGTAATCTGTGGGATGGTTTAAAGTATCGATGTTAAATTTGGATGAGTAAATCCAAATAAGTAAAACTATGTATGAGTAATACTAATTAAAGATAAAATCTGTATGTGAAGCTGGATAAATTTACCTATTAGGCCAATTAAGACTATTCTGAGTAATTTGATTTGCCTTGATTCTAGCGATAATCTTTCATCTGGAAAAGAAACACTTGAGCAGGTACACAGCACTTGTAATGGGCATTAACGGAGCTGTGTTTTGCCAAGTAATCTGTGGGGGCTGGGGCCACTAACTGGAATAAACATTTAAACAGTGATGCCAAACCATCCATTTTGTTTCTGAAAACTGCCTAAGTAAAACACAACAATTATGTTCAAAGATTGCTTTCTTCATCTTTCTTCATTTATCATTTCCTTCTGGCTACCAGAGGCAGTGCTGCGCTGCTGGTGCTATCAAGTCCTTGTTTTCAGCGTGTATTGAGATGACGACGAATAATGAGCATGCAAAAGATTTGTACCAGTATGTTTAGGAGCGTTAATATAAACATTTATAGTAATGGAGTTTGAGGAGGTATTTTTTGGTGTTTATCTAGAAAAGCAGTCATATTGAGAGACTAATGTACCAAATTTAAATTTTTCCCAATAAATAGGTGTGAGACTACAGTGCTATGAAGGAGTTTGGGGAGAAGATGCCGACCTGTCAGCGATGACGGAGGTTGGCTCACTTCTGTGGGGAGGGAGGGGAGAAGTGAAAACCCGGGTAATATGTTGTAGACTTGTGAAGGAGGTTTCAGGGTGTCTCTCCTGTCCCAGGGCTGTAAACTAGAGTCCAATCCGTTAGACCAATAATTACCTACAGTCATACAGACGTGTATTAGGTATTCCCTTTTAGCAGAAATGCTGATGTGTATTCCAACAACCAAACACAACACAAGCCAACCAAGGATCTGAGAAAAAACCTGCTGATATACTTCAACGGTTCAAACACAACTACTTAAATATCAACATTATTTATAAGTGAAAGTATTTGCCTTAAACTTGGCTAAACTCTGTGGAAGAAAGCAGACATGAATGATCTGCTGGTACTTCACAGAGTTTGATAGTTTGATTACTATTTTATCAGGACTGTTCTACAAACCACAGCATTTCTTTTATTCCATGGTGAAGGTGAAATGCATAGAAAGAATTACATTATATACAGATCAAGCAGACTAGTCGAGATTTATACTCACATAAATGGGAAGAATGTAGATTTCAGCTCACTGCATAGCATTTTCTTGGCTAATTGGTTGTAAAATGGATTTGCAAGTCAACCCAGTATTTTCAAACTAAGCTACTGCAGTGAAGACAGTGGGGTTGCACTCTTGTAACAGGCATTTCTCCACTCTGTTCCCACATAAGAACAGTACAAAGCTTTCCAGTGTGAGAAATGAAAATTTACACTTTTTTCAAGTGTAGAGTTCTCAAATATTTTTACAAACATCAGTTTTTGAAAACGTTTTGTTCATTTGCTATAGGTCTAAGTAACTAAACACAAGAGAAATGCACTTATAATGTTAAGAAAATCTTAGAGAAGTCACTGGGAAATTTTTTTCTTTCCATCTTCCTGAAACCTTCACTGACAGCAACAGGAGATTGGATTTAAGTGTCTATGTAACGACAGGTGAAGGACACACACATTCGCTCTTTTGCATAGCAGGCAGAATCACAGAGCTACCCCCATACAAGTAATAATGCAAGAAGAGCCTCCTTCAGTTGTCGTAAAGGCAGGCAGTAAAGAGAAAAAATCACCCTTGGATTCATATCCATCTGTCTGTAAAAAGCACTGCTGAAAGCCCAATTATTTTGATGGATACCAAGGAGAGACCAAAAAATAAGGACTTATGTAAATTACAATGAAAGAACTCAACGTATTTCTAAAAGTATCTCAGGAATTTACAGTAAATAATGCTTTCAAAGGAAGTGGTAATCATTCTGCATTGAAAGCTTCTGATCTTACCATCTTTACTTCAGATCATATTAGTACTGTGCAACATTACAAGAATGTGTTCTTTGAAGCATGTGCACTCCATCTTCCTTCTATTCATCATAAATACCCTCTCTGTGAAAGTACACTTTGCCACTGTGCGCACATTTTTCTTTCTAAGATTTAATTCATTTCCTGAAGAAATGTCACGCAGAAATCAATCTTGCCAGTACAAGTTCACAAGGCCTGATTCATTTAACAAATGATTTATTGACAACTGTGAGATAGAAAATAATGGAATGTTGTTATTAAGAGCAACATTACACACTTCCAACAGCGTATATAGAGAGGGTATATACAGAGGATGTTAATACTCTTTCATGAACAAGTGATACATTGCGAGAAGAAAGAAGAGAGCTTGCCATGGTTAACAGCTGGCTTCCAGCTTCTATTCCAGCTCCCTCTTTGTACTCACAGCTGATGTTATTGCATAAATCCTGACCTTTGCTGTCGTTGGTTTCATTGAAAAACAATAGCTTGTAGAAAAAGAGATAAGAAAACAAGTGTCCTGTTACAGAAAATGTAATTTTGATTGGTATCCAAACATAATCAGTTCTTCAGAGAAAACGTAAAAGTTCAACCAAAACTGCGTATCTAGCAGCAGACCACAACTGCCTGTAGTAGTTAATGGTTCGATAGCTAATCTGGGAAGTATTTATCTAAGCAGTGTCACACATGGGGATTAAATACTTCTCCTCCTTCTCTCTTTCCTTTCTGTCCCTCTTCCACCCAGCGCCAAAGAAAGCAGTGTTTGCAGCTCTCCAGGCTGAATACACCTTGGATGTCTTCATATGATGTAGATATAGATCCTTTTTATTTTCTACTAAACAAGACATGGAAAAAAGAACCAATTCCCTGCACTACACATTTATCTATATATTCCACAGGCATGGTGGGATCCTAGGGTATCTCATAAAAATAAAGATTTCCCCCGAGCTGTGTTCTGCTCTCATATTCATCATGACTACAGTGATCAACTGTGACCTTCAGCATGATAAGCACTTTGGTGTCCCCAAATCAGGTGTTAAATCATCCAAATTTTAGTTCAGTTCCAGTTTAGTTCCTGGAAAAGAGTCCAAGCCCTAACGTCAGATGCTCATGCTCCTGACTCAAAGCACCTGGCATCACACCCTGGGCAGAGAGCACCTCATCCTAGCCAGAGGCACAGAAATAGTTTTGAAATCTTGCTTGTCCCTGAGGATTGAGGACCTGGGGCTGAGCTGGCAGGGAAATGCCCCATGTGCTCCAGACCTGAAGCCCAGAAGCCTCGCGGGCAGCTCGGCACACTGGGGCTCCTGCAAAAGACCATTTTAACTCCTGGAAAGCAGCAATGAAACATCTGTGCTGAATCAGAAAGCAAGCAGTTCTGAGTGCAGTCTGTCCCACCAGACTGGTCCCCTAGAGACTTTGACCCTTTGCCAAATTTCTAAATCCCAGCACTGCATAGTTGAGAAGTTGGTACCTCTCACTAAGCCATTGTGCTAAATGCTATACAAACATAGGAACAAACAGCTCATGCCTGAAAGAGTTCATGCTCAGATTTTCTTTTGGAAAAGTAAAACAAATCCTCAGTCCTTCTTTGTATTCCTGAAGAAATTATCTGACAAAGAGTAGGAAAAGAAATTATTTCTACAGATTTCTAAAGTGCAAAAAGTGAGAAATATTTGACATGCTTCATTAAACACAGATGAAAATATAAAACATTTTGAAAACATATCGTTGAATAGGATATAATATTTCCACAGGACTCCATACAAAAAAAAAAAAAAGAAAGATTAAAATCTGTTCCCAGCAAGATAATTTAAACCCAGAGTAATACATTCCCTCCCTAGTAATCAGTCTGCAAATAGGATGATTTAACTGAGACCCTCAAAATCTCTGTTACAGAAAAGCAGGAAAGCCTGATGAATTCAATTGTACTATATTGCACTGTCAAAATTATAAAGTGAAAATGTTAACTCAACCTACAAGGCCTTTTTACTGTGTAACAGAATTTCAGAAGTAATTTAAAAAAAATCTCAAGCACCCATATTTCATGAAAACAAGTATATTCTCCTACGTCAGGAGGTATGCTGAACAGGAAACCCAGGAGATACGAACTCGGGCACTAGTGTATTTACAACGAACAGTCACAAGGTAGCAGCACAAAGCATTAGTCTATAGAAGTTCTTAAAGATACTACAGAGGTGGAGGTGATGTGTTATCAGTCACCAGGACACAGCTGTGAGCATGGAGGCAACATAACTTACCGCAATTAAGTACTTAGTGGGGAGTAAGTTCAGCACTGGGGTAGCCTGTGCTAACCTTTGCGAGCCAGCAAGCAAAAGCCCAATAAAAAGAACGGACTTCTTTTTTGATATACTGCAGACATGAGAGATGTGTTATATGAGCCAACATCAGGGCACAATAAGACCAGGGAACAGAGAACGTCTGGTAGGGTCGTGGAGGGGAACCTTACGTCTGGCAGTGTCTCACAGCTTACAAATTGGTTGCTCAGTCCTGAGCTGACCTGCTTTCAAACAAGAAATGATTGTTTTCCCCTTTCAGTACCCTCTATATGCACTTTTTAAAAGAAGCAAAAGGAAAAAGGATATATATCAATTCTCTACACATTACATTGTATATACAGTATGATGGAATATGTATGCATGTACAGTAACTTGGAATTCTTGAAAGTAAGTAAATCCATATTCTAGGAAATAAATGTAAAGGTCAATAGGTCAAGAAAGATTAATAAGGTCATTCTTGAGCTCCTTTGAGGGGAAGAAGCACTCATAGAGATGAACTGAGATCTGCAGTATAGTTGTAGCTGAACATGCACAGATTTTTCAAGAGCTGGATTTTTTGGCTATTGATCTGCCAATCACTTTTTCTGTAAGAGGAAATTCAGTTATCCACATCTCGGTGAGCCTTTTTCACCTAGTTGCTTTTGTGGGAGTTGTGTTTGTTGTATATCCACATCTTTTATTGTATCTCAGAATAAAAAATTCAATAGCTGCCGTGTTGAATTCTGAAGATCATTACTCCGCTTGTTTAGAAAGTGAAAATGATACCCGCTTTTCTCTCCCCTTGCTCTCACCATCAGTTCACTTTCAAACAGTTTGGTATATTTTACACAATTAAAAAAAAATATCTTTTGTTAACTGGTGTTGCCTGGGCAAATGCTACAGATGTTCCCAATTATGTCATTGTCCCTGTCATCAGAATAAATTTGTAAAACTCTGTTGAATAAAAGCTCTCTCGCATAGGATCACTATGACTTCTCTCTTTTAAAATGTGAAATCATTTCTCATTACTTACTACAGTTCTACCACGAAGATGGTAGATTCAGACTAGGTATAAGGAAGAAATTTTTTACACTGAGGGTGGTGAAACACTGGCACAGGATGCCCAGAGAGGTGGTAGATGCCCCATCCCTGGAAACATTCAAGGTCAGGTTGGACAGGGCTCTGAGCAACCTGATCTAGTTGAAGATGTCCCTGCCCGCGGCAGGGGGGTTGGACTAGATGACCTTTAAAGGTCCCTTCCAACCCAAACTATTCTGTGATTCTATGAACCCCATTGTCTGGACACTCACTGCACTCCCTGCCTGGTGCCTTGGGTCCCACCCCAAAGCACCATCCGGATTTCCTCTCCAGCTCAGCATCTGCTTTCTGCACATCAGTAAAGCCAGATTCATTCGTTTCAAATGGCCTGTGTCTGGCTAACGTTGATGCCAACTACTCTCTCTCTATTTCATCAACTCTCAGCCACCATCAACGCAGTTTTCTCGAGAATCTTGTTCTCCCATGGCTCTGCCTCCCATGTTTTTCTGCCTGTCTTCTACACGTCCCGTTCGTGCTCTCTGCAGCAATCTGGGAGAGGTCCTCTGCCCTCACCCTTCTTTTGTCCTCCACAAACACAAACTCAGTTTGCTTTCCAACACATGCACATGATGGATCGACTTTTTCCCATCAAATTGAAATTTTTGTCCATGTTTCATACATCTCCTCGCAAATGCCGACTTGTCAGCTTAAGATCCCCACAGGCAGAACAGATCTCCTCATTGTGCCTCTCTAGTGTTCAAACCCCTTCCTTGGTGATCTTCTCCCACCCCTCTTTCTGGTACCTTTAAGTGGGGCTGTAGCCTTTCCTGGGACTGTGTCAAATTTCAGTTCTGCTTAAATTTTTTGCAAAGTCTCCGTAAATGACGGTTTAAAACATGACTTTTCCAATCCATTCTCACATGTAAGCAGCTTTCATCAGCTCTCCTCCTGACTATCCTCACGCTCTTTCCTCTGGCCTTCCTGAATCCTACCATCTCCTCTTCACATCCTTTCAAAAAGCTTCTGCGAAGATAATTTTGCGAAGATGATGTAGCCCAGCTCCTCACGCTGACCATGCCATCCTCTGCTGCCTGCGTTTTTCCACCAGCCTCCCAGTCCCCACTGCATCCCACATAAGCTGTAAGTCTCTGTTTCAGGACCCTTTACAGTTTCTATTTTACTTCTAATCATATCTCTACTAAGCCATCATTGACTTCTCTCTGTTAATGATGACAGCCTTTGTTACCCAGTTGCTAAATTTTGAAACATATATCTTCAGCTTTTCTTGTCATATCTGTCAGAAACACTCCGTAAACACCTGCAAAGTCATGTCAGAATCCTTCTTAAAACTCAGCTTTAACACGATGCCTACACAAACCCAGACAAATGCATGATAATTAGGCACTGAGTCACTGACTGTAAGATTGCCCGTACTGCTGAACTGTATTGTCACAGTTTTAATTAGCATTGCCAATATTGTTTCTTCTCTTTGCTTTATGTAGGTTGTAAACATTTTGCTTAGAAACCATCTTTTTATTCCGCTTACATGAAATGGGCATAGCAAATATCTGACTGCCTTACTATCTTAAGCAAGTAAATTGTTAAAAGAAAGCTATCTTAAAATAGAGAACTATATAACCCCTTCCGGATGTATAAAATATATTTTGCAAAGGATAAGAAAATGAATATAACAATTTGGCACAGTGTCAGAAAGAAAACCCACTAATTGGGATGGATGATGAAGAGGTAAAGAGAAAATCCAAAATTCATGGCGTCATTTACTTCACTGTAAATCTGGAAAAAATCTAACGGTATCAGTGAAATTATTCCATATTTGTTTAACTGAGAGGCTGTACAGGATGCAATTCAGCCATCTGTGCGTGGCCCATCTGTACTTAGAAAAGGACCGTACTACTGTACTGTACTGCTTCTGCTGTCAAACTTTGGAGCCGTTACAAGATACGCCAAGGAGTGCAGAATGGTAGATGACAGCGCGTCGATTAAGATCTCTATCTCAGATTGTCTCCTCTCCAGTCACTTACAGATGCACTTCAAAACAAAATCACTAACTAAATCTTCCTAAGAACTGCTTGAAATTACCTCCTCATTCCTATACTGTACATGTATTTCTACTCTTCTAAGGGAAAGACAAACTAATACCATCAGTCAATAGTTATATATAAAAATAAGAAAATAAAGAGTGCTCTGAGTAATAGAACTAACAAAGCCTGCTTTGCTTCAGATTTGTTTCCTATGTCCCAACAGCCCATATAACTCTGCAATGCCACACGTGCCAAAGCCATCCCCAAATTCCCCCTGAAATACGTCCCTTCCCACAAAACTAACTCTCCAAGGAGCAGCTGTRGGGACCTCCCTGCTCTCTGCGTGACTGGTAACGTCAAGCAGCCCAGGGAACTGCCGCGCCTTTCCTTTGGGTCTCTCTTTTCAGCCCATCTCTCATTTCTGTCCCAAACCAGGCAGGAATCATGACCTCTGCTACTCTGTTTGAGTTGACTTACAGGCTCAATAGGTATGAGAGGGAGTTCAGCAAACAGGTTGTATAGCCTTTGTTAAAAATGCCTCCAGTATATCTCAATGCAGTAAGGGAAAATAGTTCTCGATACAGATAACTCCTCTCTGTGGGTTTGTTTATTTTGAAATTGGGTAAAATTGTTTTGAAGCCATTAAAGTATAGATGTTGAAGCCTCTCCCCCCTCTGTGATTGCTGCAAAGAAACAGCACTTCTGTATGTAACAAGGCACAGGGACAGCACGTGCAGAAGCACTTGCAGGTCTTTGCCATTGGACGTGACCTTCTTTCATTAGTTTCCTTGCCTCTCAGATACATCAATAAAGGCAGCTGCAATGAATTCATATCTACATTTTCAGAAAACACTGCAGTTAAGAATGAGTGGTCTGATACAAAGCCTTACCACCAGAGAACTGTATCTGCGCTGCAAAGAAAGTAGTAAAACCCACTTAGCCATGAATTAATACATAATGAACAACTGACAACAATTATTTCAATATAGCATTCCTGACCTGCTTCAGCACTTCCTGCCTTTTCCTCTAATCATATTTTTTAGCAGGTTTTGCACTGATTTCTTAACCCCACAGGCACTTAGTAGTTTGTATTTTCCATTAATTCTCTATATAATAATAAGTATCACTTCCCTCTGAGACAGAAGTGTAAACGATTGGCTCTTTTTTTTTAATGATGAGAATGCAAACCTTGTGACTTAGGGCTCAGCAGAGCTCACCGCATCTCATGGACCTTTACTCTGATAAGACTTTGCTACAGAATGAGAGAATTCAGTGAAGTGTGGTAGGTGTAATTAAAATTCTGTTATGCTGCTGATCCACAGGCAGATAAATTCTATAAGCCTCAAATTGCATTGGTTTGTTAAAAAAAATTGGCTGTTCATTTCCTTGTAAAAAACCACATCAATTTAAAGATGGTGAAACTATAAATCTGAAATGAATGACAGTAGTTCACAAGTTTTTCAGAATAAACAGAGGTCTGTGTACTCTCCTACCTTAAGAGACTTAGCACTTTATGCAGAGTGCAGTGAACCAGTTTAATAACAATCACAAGCCGAAGGGATCTACATGCACAGATTGCTGACTGGTGGGGTATTAATCCACTTTCTTCTATCCAGAGTATAAATTTCTTAATGGAAAATACAGAGATTTTCTGGCAACAAAGGTCACAGGTTCAAATCAAAATGTTATGTATGTAATTCTTTTATTTGCCGTTCATTGAAACAAATTTGAGTAGGTGAAAATAAGCCTGGCATCAAATGTCATGATGTGGGCAGATCTTCTGTTTGCCCTGGTTTGAAATAAAATTTCTGGCTATTTTCCTTGTGTATTAATGGCAATATTTCATCATCATTAGGAGTCTAATCACAATATGTTCCACATGGAATGTTATAAATCAAGAACCCTGTTTACTTGTCACATGGGCTTGCAAGTTCAAAGAGACTGGCCTTTTTGGAAAAGTTACCCTTTATCACATTTATTGGTCTGTGAAAATCAGAGTAAAAAGTCATCTGTTACAATCTTGTCTAACAAAATATTAACACATACTCTTTCACAGACAGCAGCAATTACTCACAGGGCTGTTGAGATAATGGGAAGAAACTAATTGAAATGACTTTACACATGCAAGCAAATTCTTGAATTAAAATAAGATGAAAGTCAGATAAAATTGCACCAGGTTTTAAGCTGAAGCCATGCAGTAAGTTTTTACTTAATGGGCATGCCTTCACTCTGAAAAGAACATTAGCTCATACTGCAGAGTATCCTTTGCAGATTTAGCTATGAATATTTATAATAAAGTGAATAATATTTATTATATGATCTTTTCCTCAAGTTATTTATGTAGTTAAGATGAGGAATAATAAAGAATGAAGATTATATAAATAGGATTAAAGCTTAGGAAATTGCAGATGAGAGAGGGCTGACGAGCTGGAGTCATTCATATATAGAAGAGAAGCAGAAGGACATTTTTGAGACAGAATCCGTTTATGAAGTCTTGTGCTCATGAGAAGAGAGTCAGGATCAAACAAATGGATTTGGGGAGAGGAAAGAGCCAATCTGTATGTGCTCAGGTAGTTTGTTGGTTATGAATTCGGGTTCTGATGGTGCATGATAGATTCTGAGTATGGGAAGAGCGTAATTTTTCCTAGGAGACTAGGTGTACGAGCGCAGGAGACGGGACAGAGCAGGATGCTGATACACAGGGTGCGTATAAGCCAGCGGAGTGTGACAGAGAAGGAAGAGAAAGAGACTGAGGTGCATTGGAGGACTGGGGCACAGCTCAGGAAGGAGGATACAATGAGAGGGATGAGAAGACACAGATTTTCATTCTGTTTCATTGCCACGCCACACATTGCCTCAAATGTTCTCATTTTCTCATTAATTTTTCCAACTAAAATAATCAGCTACATCATTATGTATAATGTCAACAGTTCTTGACAGAGYCGACTGAAGTCCTCTATTTCCTCTTTAATTTAGACTCCCAAGGTTCCAGTAGCTAACAGTAAGGCAAAAAATGGAAAGATGGGACTTTCAATGTGGTAATATCAAGCAATTACAACATTTTTCACTTCCAAAGTTATAACTCTGGCAACTTTTTTTTCCCTTCATGAAAATGAGAACATAAATGGGTACTTATTGCTGAAATCTGAATGCCTGCCTTGCCCTTTTTCATATCAATTTTTCATATAAGCGGCAAATCTTGAAGGAAGCTTCCATTCACTGTTATCTGTTGTTCCCATTTATTTGTCTTCTGGCAGATATCTGTCAGTTCCTTAAATATGTCATTTACTACTGGGCTTTTAAAAATCTTTTTGCAAATCTATGTTTTTATTTTACTGTGTCTTCCCAGAATTCTTGTAGAGTATCAGTAAGAGCTGGTTTACATATTAAGTTACTTATGGACAGGAAAAAACACATCTGCTTCCTTCAAGAATGATTCCATGTGCAGATAAACCCAAGGCTATACTATATTCTCAAGGCATTCACAGAAAGTTAGCAGGTTAGAAAGTGCTTTGGGGAAAAGTATCTTGATACCTTGTTTAGAATTAGGCTACAGCGATATTAATCTTTTCCTTCTTATCTACATACCTATGAGACATCTGAAACAGTAGTGAGCCATTTCTGGAAAATATGTTTCAATATCCTTCTGAGGAGAACATAAAAGGGCAAAATCCAGATCACCAGCAGTTTTAAGAGAGCAACTAGTTGCTTTGAACTCACCCTTTACCAACCTCTTTTTCAAAACTGTTGACCACTAGGTATTATGCAAATATCATAAGGCTACTCGTGCAAGTGTTTTTGTGGTTATTCTGCTGAAGTTAATACCTTCTAGAGACAGAGGAAAACACAGCACTATCACTGCAATAGTTGCCTGACTTGTTCACTTGAAAGTCATTCAATTCTAGTGGGTCCTTTCAGATCATCCACATTACTGTGTACATTTTATTCTCATCCCCAGAATAATGTAAGGAAGGTGCCAGCATTCAGTCCCTCCTTCTCCCAGAAATGAACAGAGTCCAGAATAAGAAAAGCAGGTAATAAGAGCGTGCAAGTAATGCAGGCCTGCACACAAACTGCATATATTTACATTTTATTCTAAAGCATGGTCTAAGCTAGACTCAAAGTTTTTGTGTTTTCTCCAACTAGAAGACTGTATGGATACCGACATACAGAGCTCATCAACAGAGGAAATGGAAATGAATATTCAAGTCGCCCAGGGAGCCCAACATGSAGGGAAATTTGGGTTTGCTTTGCTTGTTCTTCACCTCCAAGTCCAATTAGGAGGAGCTGTGCTGGGATACTGATCAGGCTTAGAGTGATGAAGCTATTGGTTTGGTTTCCTTAAATTTACATGTTGAAGCTCTTCCTGTAATTGCAGGTGTACCAAGCACAAGGTAAGATGAGTGCCAGTTCCTACGTGGGGAGTGCTCAGTCCTCAGCCTGAGCGTGAACATGCTGTGAATGCTGAAAACATGAAGCAGCACAACACTGCAATGTTGCAGCAGGAGGTTTAGTGTAAAAAGTAATATTTGAATAATTTCCCATTCTTGCTACAATCATTAACATAAAATCAATTTCTGTTGTGGCATTTTCAGTTCTCATTATGATCTCTGTCACAAGAGGGAGGTTTTTAATCCCCCATAAAGTCTTTAAGAGACAGCAGAACAATATGCACTAAATGCATTGTACATTTTCTAATATGACCTTTTCATGGTTCTTCAGTTTGACTGCCTGGTCACTCCTGTTCTTTGGCTGCCTTGGTAATCTGAGAGGAACAGGTGGAATGGTAAATAATCAAAATACTGAATCTTTAAAAGGTTAACTTCATACTGCAAGTGACTCTTTTATAGGTTATATATACAGTATGTTCATATTCTGCAACCCAGAAAAAAGCTAGGAAGAAAAGTAAATGGCAGACTATGACTGTTCTCATGACAGTGATAAAAATTATTCAGGAAAGGAGTAAGATGGCTGTGTGATAGGTACTAATTTTATTCTGCCAATAGTTCACATGTATTTATGCTGTGTGAGATAATCTACTCTTTATGGAGATGTGGGGAGCTTCAGTCACCCTTCACCCTTGAAAGGTCTGAGTGCCTCAAACAGAATGATTCTGAAGTGGAAAGTATATTATGACCCAATGCTAATCCTCTTCCTGCTGTTGTGTTTTTGGGGTTTTTTTGTATGAAACTTAAAAAGTAATCAAAAGCGAACCTAGTAATGAGTAAAATAAGTGGCAGGCAATCCTCTTCTCTCGTTATTGTTTTAAACTGTGGCATTTACTGCAAAGGGACCCAAGGTCATGCAAGAAAAGAGGGGATTGCAAGCGCTGAGAGAAAATAGGGAGAAGCCAATATATCCACTCAAGGAGAGCATGGAGCAAATGTGCAGGATATGACCCATCATCTGAGTGTATTGCATTAGAACCAGAGAATCTCCTTTTGACTCTTTGATGCTGCCCTGCCATTACTTTCCTATAGCCAAGCACAAGAATTCTCCCAGGAAAAGGGATGGGGAGACAGGCTGAGAAAGGAGGTCAGTTCCTGGAATGATTTCTGTATCAGTAGCAAAAAAAATTTTTCTAAGAAGGGCTGGACAAAGAGTATAAAATATCACATGGAGTGATAATGTACCCCCACAATGCACTCACAGATATATAGAAATAAAGGAATGGCAGTATAGGTGTCAAATGAATTAATAACAAATACGAAGGCCCCTATATCACAAAGATGTAAAACTTTTCTATAGTGTGCCTTCCTTACAGGAAAATTCTCAGAAATGAACAACAACAACAACAAAAAACCCAAAAGGGAGAAAACTMCTCTTTAATGGGATTTTAGAAAGAATGCTGTTATACAGAGAGAAGTGCAGCTCTGGGTGCAAGGGGTCTTTGTGTGGGCTGGGGAGAGGTCACCTAATGAGGCACTGCTGAGTTTGTCAGAGAGCTTGGCTTGAAAGTTTTTATGAAGCTCTAACACTATGTCCTAGTTATTCTTCCTAAGAAAGGGGGGATAGGGTTTTTCAAGTAGCTGAAACTCATAAGCAAGTTAACTTTCTGCTCATGTGTCTAGGAGGACTTTCAGAAGGGGGAAAAAAACACAACCAACACACAGAGAAGCTACTCTCTATTCCCTACTAAAATGGCAATAATCTGTATTGCTTTGTAGCCTACAAAGCACTAAAGAGCTGCTAAGATTAATTAAACTCTGAAGGGAGGCTGAAGTGTTTAATCAATCACCAGTGCTGTTTGTTGCCACTATACCACTCATAGAGATTATTATATAGCAATTTGAATTACAAAGCAAGGCATTTGTAATATAAGAAGGGCATTGCTAGTCAATTTTTGGATATCTAGTTTCAGGTATTGAGGACCTGCTTTTTCACAGTATCTGAAAACTGTTAACAAGTTCACTTCACACTGACCATTCACTTCAGTTGTGGGTGCTCAGCACTTCTGCAAATGAGGCCTCAGAGTTTCAAATCAGGAACCTGGAAAATCAGAAGACGCAGCTAGCGACCCGTCGTGAAAAATCTGGCTTAGCAAGATGGGCAGCATTACAAAGGAAATCAGTGCCAGGAACTGCACAAGAATTAATTTCTCCAGGGCAGCACACATCAATTGCTCTGCCTACGTGACTTCTTTTTTTCTTTATTTTCTTCACCCTTTGCAATTTGCTGCCTCTTGTGCTCTGCAGCTTTGGAGAAATACAACGTAACTGTTGTCTCCTCTACTATGCAACCTGACATATGGCCAAAACAGGAACATTCTGTAATGAATGAGAAAATGATGTTATGGACTAAATGGTAGACAAACATGTAATTAAAAACTGTATCATATTGCATACAGAAAAGGGATTGAATTAATCCTATCTGAAAGATGGACTCAGTAACCTCCCTCACTTTCAGGTGTACTTTGAAAACCAAACAATTATCTGAGAGTGATTTCAATTATCAAAGGTCTTAAAACCATATTCAGGAAGCTTCAAAAGACACTTTTCATGAAAAAAGTGAAAAGATGATCTTGCATAATTCCCAGGCTGGTGACATTCAGGTGTGAGATGAAAAGAGAAACCTTTGAATTCATGCACAAACCCTGCATTTGCTAATAGCATGTTTGTTCTTGCCTTCCATCTTAATAGTGGTTAACGTATCTTTAAGGCAGCTAGGGGAACATACCACCAAATTATACACAATCCTATTTTTCTAAGAAGGCCATTTACAGAATCCTAAATATATATAATAGCAATGGGAAGAGTCACACTTCCTATGAACTGTTGTGAACTGAACTGCTTTAAACTCCTGTTCTTTCAGAGTTGGCTTTAATTCTGTTGAATGGAGGAGGCCATCAAGCTGTGAATACTCCAGGACAGGTCCTCCACTGACATAAATCAGTACTGACTTTAATGGAGCTATGTGGATTTACAGCAGGCAGAAATCTTGGCTGGCTGATTGTCCAGAGAGTGTTAAAGCAACTGACAGCTCTACCATTTGGAGAACTCTACTGAAAATAGGTATTCCCTACAACTTCTGGTTTTTGGCATCTGCCAGACCTATGTGTATGGTACAAGTCACTAATACTGAAAGATTTAAAGACACTATTTGAAGTAGAACAATCATGACAAGAAAGACAGAAAAAAGAGTTTTCTAGAATGATAACACTTACCACTTATTGTATAGCATATATGTTAAGTACTCAAAGCACTTTAGTAAAAAAACATTCATTTCCTTTCATAATATTGTCAAGCATGATATCTAGCACACAGAAGTGAGAATCATCACTGCAGCCACAGTGCTGGAACTGCTTACTGCATGCTTCAACAGAGAGCAGCAAATGCTATTTCAGGAGTAATTTGAATCACTGATGTGGTCTATGCAGGAGCTGGTTACATCTCCCTGATACGGAAGGATAGTCTATCTATCCTTAGATTACTCCAGGGCAGAAAAGGAGAAATGGAGGTTTGCTTTCATGTCCTCTTGCTGGAGATGGCTCCATTTTGGCCAGGTGTCAAGGACATTTGAAGGGCATATGAGCACGTTCACCCTAAGCAGAACAGAAGGGAATAATGGGCATCTTCTGAGACCTAGGAGACAAACAATTGCTCGGGGGACAGGATGCTAAAGAATAAAAGAATATGGGATGGTCATACCAGGTTCATTTAGCCTAATGCTCTGTGATGACGGCCAATGCCCAGTGCCATTTAAGAGAATGTACAGTCATACCTCTCCAGAACGTTCTTCCAACTTCCCATGATTTTTTGCTATTTAGAGCAGAGACAGATTAAAAACGTGAACAGGAGGCTAAAATACAGATGCAATGACAAAGTGTCTCTGAAGTATGCCAGAACTGAAAAGCCTTCACAAGCAACTGGAGTTACATACAAGCAAAATCATTGCTAACAGAAAATACCTAATATCATGGGAAGTTACTGCCCTCCTGGGGAGAAAAGGATGACTAGTATTATTATTGTTGTTATTATTATTTGGCACACGGTTTCTGTGCTGGAAAATGGAATTTTGAGACGATCAAAATAATTTACAAATTGAGATCGACAAGCTGAAGCACTGAAATGTTATGTATTGGGTTTGCGTGGCAAGGTTTTGGTAGCGGCGGGGCTACAGGGGTGGCTTCTGTGAGAAGCTGCTGGAAGCTTCCCCCATGTCCGACAGAGCCAACGCCAGCTGGCTCCAGGAYGGACCYGCTGCTGGCCAAGGCTGAGCCCATCAGCAACAGTGGTAGCACCTCTGTGATAAYGTATTTAAGAAGGGGAGGGGGAGGGAACAAAACCTGTGCAATTGCAGCCAGAGAGAGGAGTGAGAATATGTGAGAGCAACAACTCTGCAGACACCACGGTCAGTGAAGAAGGAGGGGGAGGAGGTGCTCCAGGTGCCAGAGCAGAGATTCCCCTGCAGCCCGTGGTGAAGACCATGGTGAGGCAGGCTGTCTCCCTGCAGCCCATGGAGGTTAACAGTGGAGCAGATATCCACCTGCAGCCCGGGGAGGACCCCACGCTGGAGCAGGGGGATGCCCAAAGGAGGCTGTGACCCCATGGGAAGCCCACACTGGAGCAGGCTCCTGGCAGGACCTGTGGACCCATGGAGAGAGGAGCCCACGCKGGAGCAGGTTTGCTGGCAGGACTTGTGACCCCGCGGGGGACCCAGGCTGGAGCAGTCTGTTCCTGAAGGACTGCACCCCGTGGGAAGGACCCACACTGGAGAAGTTCGTGGAGGACTGTCTCCCGTGGGAGGGACCCCACGCTGAAGCAGGGGAAGAGAGTGAGGAGGAAGGAGCGGCAGAGACAACGTGTGATGAACTGACCACAACCCCCATTCCCCGTCCCCCTGCACCGCTGGTGGGGAGGAGGTAGAGAATTCGGGAGTGAGGTTAAGCCCGAGAAGAAGGGAGGGGTGGGGGGAAAGTGTTTTTAAGATTTGGTTTTATTTCTCGTTATCCTACTCTGATTTGATTGGTAATAAATCAGACTAATTTCCCCAAGTCGAGTCTGTTTTGCCCGTGACAGTACTTGGTGAGTGATCTCTCCCTGTCCTTATCTCGACCCACGAGCCGCTTGTTTAATTTCCCCCCCCCCTGCCCAGCTGAGGAGGGCAGCGACAGAGCGGCTTTGGTGGGCACCCGGTGTCCAGCCAGGTCAACCCACCACGTGTTGAAATTAAACTCATTCATTTCAAAGTGATGTCTCTGCTTCAAAAACAGTCAGATTTCATTTTTAAGCAGTTTTTTAAAAGGTCTTTTACTTTACCAGGAAGAATTACTCCCTCAAATCCYGACTTTCCAGTCCAGTCAGTAAACTGAAAAATCAATTATTTGCACAGTACTGGTTTTGGGGAAAAAGGCCAGAAGAGAAGACAAGCACATATGAAAGTCAGTGGGGAATCAAATGGAGAGTGAGAGAGAATGAACATGGAATTTATCCACAGGGCTGACAGAGCCTTACAAAAAGCTGACTGCTATTCCCAATTTATATTTAGAAACGTATGGGGAAAGAGAGGAGAAGAAACTTTGCTGAAAGTGGAAAAGCTGGCAAGCGTCACAGCCATGTACAGAACCCAAGTACTCCGACTTGGCAAGAGGGCAGATGGTCTCTGCAAACGATATTAACACTTCTCAGCAGAAGACAGCCATTTAGAAAAGTGAGGGAGAAGCTGGTCTCCAAAATCTGAAAAGAAATTAAAAGCATGTGCATGACACAACAGTCCCTGAAGCAAGGTAAGTGTCTACACAGAAAAGGCCTGAGCAGAAATTGGAAAAGAGCCCTCTGGCAGTCCACTCGAAATGTCTTTCTATGGAGGAGAGTAATTACTGTTTTGGAAGGAAGCCGAGTCCAGCAATTAAAGCAAGAGCTTTAAACCTCTGCTAGAGGCTTTCCGAAGTATGTTATATGAATCATAGAAACTGTGTGTGCATTTGTTTACCTGCGCATAAAAATGAATCCCTAATTCTCAGAGGCAATTGAGGTTGACTCCATTAACATTAGCAAAGTGCCTAAAGAACTCAAATAAAGGGTTTCGATGGCACAAAGTGTTAAAATGCCCACAACAGGCGTGTTGGTTAGTATTTAATGGCAGCAAGAGGAACTGGAATAAGAACATACTCAAACACCTAGACTGTGCTTACTTGTATTAAGATTATACAGGTTATCTGAGAAGAGTAATGTGAGGGAGCAGGCACTGCACGATCAATGCAATTTCTTAAGGACTTTCTGTAGCTAGGCCACGTGGCATCTTTCCAACCCGATTTCTTTATGCAAAACAAATAATTTTACATAGATTTGCATGTTACTAACATGAGAAGAGACTTATCAACACCACAAATTACATCTCACTCAGATTTCATTTACTACCCTGAATTAGCTGGTGAGTGACTATCCTCGTGCCTTATCTCCCTGTGTAGGCATTTACAGAGCGCTTATCATTGTGGCATCAATGCCACTCTTCATCCTTGCTATAATGCCTGGAATATGTATACAAAACAGTCATCTGTGAAATAAAGCAAGCTAAACTTAACTTTGCATCTGGGTATTCTGAAGGAGGAAGAGAAGTCATTTGCAGAAGCCCAGGGCATTCTGTTCTATTAAAATAAAACTTCCTGAAAGTATCTAATACTTTAACTGCTTTGCCCTACAGCATTAAGACTAGTATTTTCAATAGAACATGTACACCCAGCTCCTTTGTAAGCACCAGTCTAAATTTGAAACCAGTCCTTTACAGCCTGTCTAACAACCTACCCATAAAACCAGCTGGCTGGCTGGATCTCTTCTGGCTACTTTCTTCCCCTCTTATTCATTGTGACCTACAGCTAAGGACATTTTTCACACTGCAGACCCATGGAAAAGACTCTCATAATCTTGTTAAAGGCTGGCATACTTGACTTGCAATACAGAATCCTGCATTTGTTTCCTCAGGGAAATAAACACTTTTAAAGACGCTTTGGACTTCTACAATGACTTAAACAAATACAGTGGCCACACTAGTAATAAGTGAATCAGTTTTCTACTTCTCACAAAAATGTCTACAGTGAGGAATTTGGATTTTATACAAACCTTATACAAACTCATCTACAGCTTTACTTTTTTATTGCTCACATGTTCTCAAGGGAAGCCAATTTCTCTTTCAAGCAGCAGTGACTTTAGGAAGTCAAAGCATCAAATTGCTAGAGGAAGGTTTACTTTACCTCTCATCACTGAAACCCTGCTGTGGAATACAATCTGTTTTCAGAAGAGCAAAGAGGTGAAGGACAGAAAAAACCAGCAATTACTCTAAGACTGTGAAGAGCTTGGAGCCTGGTATTCTCTTGCATCTGAATTAGGGTAAGAAATATACTGGTCAAAATGTTGCCAAGGAAAATGCTCTATCACTGAGCATGCTGAAATTTGTCTTGCTGTCACCTAGAATATGAAGCTGTAATATAATAGTATATAATATTTGCATTTATGGCTGCTTTTTAAGAAAGATTGCACCAATTTGTTAACTCTCCTTTAGGATAGACATTGGGCAATGTCATGATAATATATTCACAGCTTGCACCTGTATCTATAATGCCATTATTTCATGACTAAAAACTTTCTTGCTACTCTCAATCCCTTGCCATACCAGTGAAATAAGCTTCTGAACGTTCCCCTTGACTATCTACTTGAAAAATAACTGCTTTTCAATCTAAATTCATGCAACACCTTTCTTAGGGATTCCACCAGTCCAAAATATAAGACGTTTAATGCTTATTCATATATTTGAAGCACCAGGAGAAATAAAACACGGTATTTTTCACTACCAGTGATGCCAGAGAAGCACTGTCTTTAGCATTAGCAAAAGAGTTGGCCATACCATACTTCCATATACACAGCAACTCTACCACAAAGAACTGGTCATTTACCCAGACACACTTCAGGTCTTCCAATGCGTATGCTGTAACACTTTCTGAGGTTACTAAATCATCTGAGCAGGCTTGAAGATAAACCTTTAGATCATGTATAGCAAAATCTTGTGCGAACTACAGAGGGAAGAAAAAACACACCAACGCTCAGTCACTTCCAATCACCTTGTAAACATACATTATACTGAGCAACCTCAAACTCTTTGTGTTTTTTTGCATTCCAATTACAGAAATTGGAATTCCAATAATAATTGGAATTTTATTGGGGATTATTTACAAACTTAAGGTGTAAATATTAACAAATGTAATAACTTCTTGTGACATTGGCTGATAAAAAATATCCCCAATCAACCAACCAAACATAAATGTGTTTGGAACCTGGTAGCTTTTTGCCATAAAATAAGAAAATCATCTCTCTTTATAATAAGTTAAATGCAGAAGCTACACAGTGGCCTTCACTAGTTCTTAGAGTGTGACACACAAGTCCAGGCTTGCTTAAAACATAAGCTGCTTTAATGTAATTCAGTTTCCCAAGGTCAGGAGGAGGAGTTTATTTCTGAACCCTTGTTCTTAACAGCAGTGTTGTGCAACATGAAATGGCACCACCACATATCAGCAGGTTCTGAATTTCTTTTGAAATGCAAAGACCTGCCAATGAATCTGCTTCTCAGAAGCTTAATATATTGTTTTCACTTGCATCTTCTTTATTGGCACTCTTTTATACCTGTACTTCAATTGCACACAGCATCTTTCCTTTATTGAGGGCTGCAGTTAATCAGCTGGTTCCATAAAGCACCACATAAATTCTGTTTTATGAATTCTTTGTCACAAGAATGTAGCCAAATGCCTTGTGCCCCAAGATTCAGCAGTAACACATCATCTTTGTACAGTCTTGCAAAACTGTGACGGAAATTATAGCAGCCCAAGAACAGAAATTCCTCAATCACCTTTACTATGGTAGTGTGTTGGTAATGAAAAAATAGAATCTAGTGATGTTTAACAGACAGGTCTTAAAAAAGACAGCGAGAAAAAGAAAGAGAGAAAGAAAATCAGTATGGGTACCTGAGTAGATAGACGTTTGCAAGGTTGCCCTTGCAACAGAAGAACCTCGACAGCGTGAAATGCTGCCATGAGCTCACATTTTCCAAATCTCTTGCAGGTAGCAGATGTCTTTCCCCCTTCCTCAAATTCCTCATTCATTTTACACCCTAAACTATACAACTAAAAAAAAAAAAAAAAAAAATCTATAAAATTATGTGCAAAAATATATTCTTTTTGATTTAATGCATACTGAAAGAATTGCCTTAAAGCTATATTTATACTATCATTTAAATACCTATACCAGGCTAACGTCTTCAACGCATGTTTTCAATAGTGCTGTAGCGTTAACTTTTAGGAGACGGGACTTTTTACTTAGTCTTTGTACCAAGCACAAAGAAGTCAGTGACAGGAGCAGCTTAGCTCTAGAATGAGGTAGAGAAAATGAAAAACTCACTCTCTCTCCTATTTCAGCTTAAAATCATCTCTGATGAACATTGCTGATCCAAACTTAGAAAAGACTTCAGATGAGGTCTTACCAGTGCCCTGTAAAATATTACCAATACTTCTGGAAATGCCTCTCCTGACATACCTGAGGATTATATAAGTCTCTTCCACAGCTCATAGTTGCTCATAGTTATTCTGTGACCAGCTATCAGACTAAGGTCATTTTCTCCTTTAGACACTTCTAACCAAAGAGCTCTTAGATTAAAGCAGATGTTCATATTATTAGACCCCAAGTGTATAATTATGCACTTTGTGCTAATGAACTTCTTCCCATTTCTATTGCTCCAGTTCTCAAGGACATCCAATTGAAAATACAAAAAGGAACTTTTTTAAAGAAATGTGAAACACTGTCCAGTGTTTTTGCAACCAGCTTGACTTCTTTTCTTAAGAACGTAAACTGAACAGATAACACTTCCTCCCACTTGCTTCTTTACTGAAAAATCTATTTTAATTATTCATTGCCTTCTGGGTAACAGCATTCTCAAATGCAGTTACTGTATACGCTATATAGCAGCCACCATATGTCTTTCCTCCTCATACATTCAAAAAAATCAAAACACTTAAAAATTATATTTGCTAATAAAAACAAACTGTGCTTTAAAAATTCTGACCTATTTTTTTGGTTGAGAATTTCTTGTTTGCTTATGTGATTTTACTAAATCGAGGAAAGTGGTTCATATATAAGCTTCATTTAACAATCTTAAATGTACAAGGTGAAGATTGGTATGAAAGATTATTTATTTAAAACGTCCAGAATGACAGTGTTAATATGTAAAATGAAAGGGAAGCATGATGCATACTTCCTAACACTGTTCAGTTTTGTGCTTTTGACAATTTCCCTCAAACCAATTCTCTGCTGCCCACCAACAATGTAATTTATAGATAAGGTGCGCTTCATCTATGAGCCACTTCTTCCAATGCTTCTCCAGCTCAACAGGCTCAGAAGAAAGGGCTGCAAACGAGGGAAGGCTTTGCAACRTTACACAGGCCAATCTCACTGCACTGTAGGTTCTCACTTTTTCTGGACRGGATCAGCTAGAAATTAACTTTGGGTGTGATGCAAAGAGAACTCAAGGTCTGCAAAGCTTCCCTGTGAATTCAGGATTTTTCAGGCCCTTAAGCTCTTATCGGGCAAAGTGCTATACTGGTACCTCGRCACTGGGACTTCTGGAGACAACGTTGTTTCTGGTGTTTCCTGGGTATCATTCCAACTGAACATACCCCAAGCAGAAGCTAATGAATCCCTTTGTGAAAACCACACAACAGAATAAGGCACCTTCTATATATAACTATTTTCTTAACCACACCTGAATATTGTACTGTAATGTTAACAAAACATGTATTATGCTTGAGAAATACTGAGGCATTCCTTTTTCGCAGCGAGATATTACAGAGATCAACAACCACACACCATAATTGTTTAGAAAATCATGTTGCAGACAAATATATGTTTTTTTTCTCACTTTACAGTCCCAAATGAARCCTAATTTTGGTTGTCTCAACTAAAATGCTCAGGAAACTGTTTTTCTAAAGATCATATCCCTTCTACTTTTTTTGCACCTTAGACTCTCAAGGAATATTTGCAACCCTTTCAAGAACTGAAAGCCTAAACCTGAATTTCAATTGTGAAGGATCAATGAGGCATTTGTAACACGCAACTCGCTGCCTGAAATGACTCTGACATGATTTTATTTTACCCATTTTTCATTTTTCCTGTTGACAGGAATTGCCTGATAAGTGAGTACTTGCTGTTATAGACCATACTTACAACTTAGACAATAGAAGAATCTGCCTGTTGTCTGTGCCTGATAACCCCTAGGCCCTGACTATCRTTGTCAACAAATTGAGAAATAGGACACGCTGATAGGTAAAACTACCTTCAGACAAGCAAGATGGAGCCAAGGCCATAATTTATTAAATCCAAGAATATAGTGATATCATTGTATAAAGTACATTCTCATAAAGGAAACTAAACTGTTTTTCCATAAACATACCCTTCTAAACAATTAGTCATGAAATCGTGTCTCACTTAGTGGAACACAATATTAGAAATTTGTAATTAAAACTAAGTTGGAAAATCATCATACAGTAAACAGATTGCTTGGACACAAGCTTAGCCACTTTCTATGTTACTATTAATTAGAAATATTATAAAGGCATGTCTGAATGCTTCTAGGGGACTAAGGCTTTGTAATTCAGTTCCAAATACAGATCTGACTGTCCAAGCTAGTCCCAAGGAGATCTCCAGAGAGGCTGGACACCTGCAGGGAAGATTAAACTGCAATTTTGAGTGACCAATCCCAGTCTTCAGAGTTTGAGGCTGTATCTGAAAAATTAACTGAATAGATACATGTATGTTTTAACATTTGGGACAGAAAGATCCCATGCTGGTTGCCTGGAAGCTTTTCTAATATTGACATGTATTTTTTGTGTTGCAGGATATTTTAGTAAGTGTTTTCTCTGTGGATGATGGACTCTTGTCTGACAGAGATGGACTTGAGCCAAATCGTTCAGATTTTAATAACTCACAAATGCAGATACTGGTTCTCATTCTAGTCCATCTCTAAGGAGAGACGTCTGCTTTACAGGAAGCAGATAACATTTTTTTTTGATTTACACACAGTCCATTAAACTGAATTACAAAAAAAATGCAATTCTTCAGAGGAAAATGAATGTAGAGATGTCCTTGTTGGGACAGTGAAAGCTGTAAAATATGTAAGCATATATATTTGGAATGAGGTGGTGATATCTCAAATACCATCTCCCTCCTCCTGCACTAATAAACAGGGAATTAGAAAAAATCAGAACTAATTTGACACAATGCTGAGAAGTGCCTAGAAAGTAACAAACTCTCTGGAACGATCAATTAGTCTCTAGTCTATATTCATTTATACCATTACAGACTCAGAATAACTTTACCAAAGGCAACTAGCTCAACATTGTTGATGGAACTATTCCAGATTTATACTGGAGTAACCAAAGATGGAACTTAGTCCTTAAGATACCAAAGGAAAAAAAACAAAACAACCAACCAGAAAAAGATGTATTTGAAATTTCAAGTGTCTTATTTTCTCCTATATTTTATTGAAAAGGTTTGGGTTTTTTTTCCTCACACTAGGGATGTTTTAGCTTAACACTGCAGTGATAAGCACTATAATTTATTTCACTGTCAGGTTCCTGGAGATTTTACAAACTTTTTCTTGTATTAAATGTTAGGGAAATATTCCCAAAAATGCAAAAATCCATATCCATGAGAAAAAACTATATGAAACCAGTCTTTTTTTTTTTGTTTGTTTATGATGAGAGAGATTTTAGTGCTCTAATTATCATTATCAGCGCACAAACACCTGCTGTTCCTAGACGGTGTTTCTATTAACACAGTGTGCCACTTCAATAGTTTTCTGTTGGCAATCCAAAGTCAAATTACTTCTTGTCTGAAAATTATTGTTACTTGCTGGCACTAAGTGTTTACTATGCCTGTCATTTTCTAACCTTTTCTTTATGGTAAAAAAAAAAAAAAAAAAAAAATCAATAGCCATTTTAACATTCTGTTTAATAAGTGTTTATGAAACTCTGATTACCATCGAGCTGTCTAAGTATGCTCTTACTGTGTTTTGTGGGTTTATATACCCTGGTGGCATTTGTATCCTTTGCATATCAAAGCGGGAAGTTATCTGCAGGGTCAGCGACACAGGTTATGCCTATACTGCCCTTGGGACCTGTGCCCAGTTCAGATTTGAGTCTGCTGAGCCAGGTGCCTGAAACGGGGTTGTCCACACTAGAACCATCAGCTCCTCTCTAGCTCTCACCAGCTGTGTGACTGCTGAGCTTTGGGCTTGCCAGCTACCCCACGGTGCTGAGCACGTCCCTGCAAGACAGCCTCCTCCAGCGCTGGCCCAACTCATTCCACCATAGCTTCGTGCATGCCCCACGCTGGAACAGACCTTGCCTGCTGCAACCCTGGAGCCTCTGTACTGAATCTGATGTGGAAGTAAGCAATCCACAGCTACTGGTTCTATGGATGAGACCCACCAAATCAATTTGTTTATAATACTTCCATTTTAGGTGGTGACCGCTCCTGGGCAAGGGGTGAAACCCATATCCACTGATGAGCCTGGGGCAACAGTACAGCTATAAATGCTTATGAAAACATAAGGACGTGCCTCAGCCACAGAGAGCTGCCAGAGAAGTAGCACAGCCTTAAAACTTTTATTTCATAAGATTTCAAGAGTATTTTAAAAAATCCTACTGTTTTTAATATAATTACACAGTTATTTTTATGCAGTTCCTGTCTCCCGCTGCCGTCTGGGATTAGTCTTTATTTAGCAATGATGAAGAGTTATGTCTCATGTCCTGGTTCAACCTCAAAAAATTATGACAGGAATTCTGGCTCAACCTTATTCTGCCGGCATGTTACCTTGCTAAAGAGATGCATTTACTAAAAGTGCAAATCCTGCTGACAGTGATGTTGCTACTACAGTCAACATCGTCTCAGCAAGTACCTGAAAGAAGCAAAGTGAACAGTGTGCTCCTTCCAGTGCTGCCTCTTCCTCCTTTCTGTCATTTTTGCCTCTAAAGCAGAAGTTGTCTGTTGTATTTTGAAGCCTGCTGTAATTTGATCAAATCCAAGGAAGATCATGCCGAAGAAGCGACAGCTAGTCAATGGATGGTATCGTCCCTAACCTGTTATCTGTCTGGGGCCTGGTATGATCAATGCTTCTGTGCCGAGTTCCAAAACCTTAGAGCCAGACCAAAATACAGAACAACTTCTACAGGGGACAATTCTTTCTCCTTTTCAAGTTCATGTCAAAGCAGGCTTCATATGTACACCCGAGTGCTTTCTGTGTATAATTTTTGAAAGTACAAAAAATATTTTAATTTATACTCTTTGGTAAAAAAGCGTTCAGGTATCAGAGGTTCAAACCTGAATTTACTCTTCAAGCCTAACAAAGCTTTTTGGGCAGACAATTCTCCTGTACAACACAGCTATGATGGAAAACGCAGCAGTCTGAAAATATGCATTTCATTTCTGTTGTATAAATACTTCGCACATATAATTCAAAACCTCAGTATGTGCAGAATGAATGGTGGTGAAAAATCCAATAGTATTTGCTCAAACTGGAAAGTGATTTTTGATATGATGTTTGAAATCTCTTTATATTCTTTCTTTGTGAAGGTTTGAGCGCTTGAGTGATACCATTACGACTGTTCACACCTACATCCTAAAATATGATGTGCACATATTTATGAAAAAGAAATTTAGAATTGTTTTATCAATTGTAAAGTTTACAATTCACATTATGTGTTGGCTAATTATACAGTCACAGTCAGTTGTAGTTGTGAACAGGAAAAATACCACATGAATTCTATAAATAGCTAAAGCCCTTGTCTTATAAATATTGATATCCTTAAATGTAGTCAAATTACCTCATTCACCAAAGACAATGGACCTACTTACTCAAGCAGCAACTCCTGAGTACAAGTGTTCGCAGTGGCAAGACTCAACTCACAGCACAAATTGGTTTTTGAATTGATAATTAAGTCATTTACTTTTTTTGAATTTCAAACAATGAAAACAGCCAAGAAATGCATATTTTCAGCTATCACTATAGGAAAAATTGCAGCTTCTCAAAAAKAAATTATTGAGAATTGTTTGCTCAGACCTAGAAAAATGCATAGGTTCAAAATGATAGTTTTGCGTCTACTTTAAATCTAACTATGTGCAGTACCTTTCTCCCATTTCTCTTCCTGGCATGACTAATGTCTCTTGTTTATTGATGGCTACATTCTGCATTCTTTACTTTCTTTTTTTCCAATAGTTTTTTGCTAACTTTGGAATGTAGATACCAAGCCTTAACTTTTCCTCAAAAAAAGGAGCATTAAAACCTGCATAAACTGAGAGGGAAGACCATTGCATGAGGTCTTCACAGTCAATCCTGATGCATGCAACCCCTGTGAAAGCGGGCGATCCTTTCCACCTCAAAGTAGATGTATCAGCTGATTTTGAGACAGAATGGGGCAATACTTTGCATACAAGGTTATATTGTGCCTTTTCCTTCTACATTCTTGTTGCTTTCATGAAAAATTTTAAAAGGAAGCCTTACAAAATAATCTGGCTTCTGAGTTGATCTACGTGATTCAAGACACCTCCTTGCCTTCTTTGGGAAAGTACTATACTTCTAAAGTGTGATAGCTACTTATCATAAGGCCTTACAAGATCTGTCCTAATTTGCTAACAAAAACCTAGAAGATTCTGCAAGTGATTTATCTGCAAGGGTTTTGCAGTACCTGAAACTGTTCTGCATGATGACTTGTTAATTGTGCGCCATGGAAATTCCTTCCACCTCACTTCTGCAATACAGAAAAGTCATTAAAAAAATTGTGGATGTTTTTGAGGTTAAATTACATTGATTAAAGGTGTTTCACTGAATTTGAAGGGGAGCAGTAACTACCATTGATCACCTCACTATACGTAGCTAGCCTAGAAATCAACGCAAAGAAGATGTATGATTTGATGGGAATGTAAGTGATATAATTTCAGAGTGATATAAATAGCAGCAGTTTTAATGTTTCCCATTCAGCAGCATCTATTGCTCAGTTATCAATGCTTCAGGATGATCAGATTTTCAAAATGGACCAGAAAGAGCCTTATATGTACTAAGCACATGGAGGACTTCCTACCCGGGTAGTGAGTTACGAACACCAGCCTTTGCTAAGAAATCTTCTGTAGTTTGTGGATGCGGTTGAGTATCGACCACACAATCACACCTACATTTCCTTCGGCAAAGAGYTGGGCCCAGTGGCCTCTCCATCACACCTCCTGTAAGGGCATCACCACCTTTCTGAGCTACAGTAAAAGGACTTGCATTTAATGGATGCTTCCTGAGCTACTCCAAGGCTAGCTCTGCATATGAGTCTTGATAAAACACACCTCCTTCACAGACATAGGAGAAGATATCAGTGATGTAGTGTAGGAATATAAAAAAGTATCAGGAAAAACTAGCATTTGTATATCAATCAATTAATATGTTCTCATTCACATTATTAGCTTTTTTGCTCTATTCCTTTTCAGCATTGTGAACATTTTATTCATTTGGCTCTCAGATTGCACATTCCATTTAACGTAACACTCCTACAAAAACACAAGTTTTCCCATGAAATATGTATATGTAGAATGTGCAGCCTTTCCCTCATAAGCTCCTGCTTTTCTCTGGTGCACAGAAGGAAGATGCATGTGAGGTCAAGCAGCAGAACAAAACATCCCCAGTCACCATTACTTTGCTTTTTCTTCTGACCCTGGCAAGAACTTGATTTTGCTGCCTCAGTCTTGCAGCTATTTGCTTTTGCTTCTGATAGGAGCAGGTGATGGTAATAGCCATCCATGGAGAGCAAAGGTATTAGTTCTCGCCTGTTTCTCACTTTCTTTTGATCAAGTATTAATTGGGTGCAGCCACTTCACTACTCACAGACAATATCTAGCAGAAATGAAAGAAGTTAATCTTTCATGCTTTCAGGAAAGGAATAAAAAAGACTGAACTCCTTGTATGAAAGCTTTCAGGCAAAATAACACTAAAAATAATAGTAATAATTATTATTATAATTATTATTTACAGATACTACGTAACTCAGATTTACTTGGGTAAGGTCATTTCACCATGTAACAAATCAAAAGACTGAATTGCAGTATTCATACAGAAAATTTTGGAGCAAAAATATCAGATCCTGCATAGTTTAGAGCTAATAATCCTACTTTTTACTGATGAAGTCCAGAGAAGGAGCATGTCAGTGTCTGGAACGCACATCACACTGTTCCATGTCCTTATATCTGCCCTGCACTGAAAGTTACTCTTTGGTTTGAACAAACATAATTTCTCCTCTCTAAAACAAGAAAAAAACCCCTCCTAGTTTTAATGAGATATACTAAAGTTTTGAAACGCTCGGTCATATTAATTTTAGAACGTTTTTGTTTTACCATTCCCAGTGTTTGAGACTCAAATAGGTCATTTAAAAATCTACCTGGAAATTCAGTGTCAGAAGAAGTCTTTTTTCAAGGCTAAAGCCACAAAAGGAAACATTTCCTGGCAAATCAAACCCAGGAACCAATTTCAACTCAACCATGTTCATGACTCATACTTCATCTTCATAAACTGTAAAATGATGTACTCTGCAGTCATGAAAACTTGTGAATAGCAATTTGAAATGGAAATATTTGCTGAAAGTGGATTTCAAAGGAAAGACTTAGTTTCCAAGACTTTAAATTCTTTTAGTTGTCAGTCATTCAGCCACAAGAAGCGATACAACTCATTTGGGAAACAAGACTCTGATTTCTCCGAATGAACTTCATGCACTGAGTGCTCTTTTTATAAAGGAATGGAACATTAGACCTTCTCATCTGTCACACCCAATAGGGCTGGTAGGTAAATGCTACAATTCATATCCTAAACTATACCCTAAACAAGGTACATTCTTGATCGAGCTTGCCAAGACCTATTCCTGTAACTTTAAAATGTTCTCCTGGTTCCCTTTAGAAATTTAAACAACGCTCAGTATAATTGAATATATTTTCTTCTGCCTATTTCCCTTATCAAGACAATAGCATTTTCTTAGAAGTTGCCTTGGGCATTTCTGCAAGGTCAAAAAGACACAATGCGCAGATAGGGATAAACCTACTTCGAATTACTGCATCTGTTCATGCTCCAGTGGCTCTGCAACCCTGATGGCAACAAATGAAGACTAGTATGTTGGGAGTATAGCACTCAGCTTCTTAGAAAACACAAAAAGAGAGTACGGTCAGAAAAAGCCCTGACATGCTGTTAAACATTTACCATCCTGCCTGAGCTACTACACCGCTAACACATGTAACAAAGAGGAGTCACACAGGTAGGGGGGAAGCCGACAGAACCACATTATTGCAACTACGAATTCACATTTGCCAAGAGATGCCCCAATCATTGCACAATGTTGTCTTTTTGATAGGACGCACTGCACATTCAAGGGAAAACCTCTTCCCTTGCCAGTAGGTTCTGAAGAACTAAACCTGGTTGTTTCTCGTCTGAAGTCCTTTGTTTATGGAGGGGTTTTAGAAGCTTCAGCTAGTGTCAAAATAAGTTACGCTTGATGAGAACTCTAGTTAATATTGCAGAGCTTTTGGAAAGAGGTACCTGAAATCCACCAGCAGACAGGACTGTGTCTTCTTCAATAACTTCTGTCACTTAGGTGCCACTAAGAGTCAGTTACCAGTCCTTTTCTTGTGTTGAAATTATAGCCTTATTCATTTTATAGTATTAGATAAAAGGGCACATACGCTCTGAAAGGGCAGCTAACCTCAGGGCAGATTACAGCTCAACCACTGTCTCTGGGTAGCCGAGTTGAAAATCAGCGGCTATCATGGAAGCATATTGTAAAGCTGGGATATCGCTGTGATTAATGAAGCATATCAAGTGTTTTGATAAACCAAAAGAATCTAAATGGGCCTCAAAAAGAAAAGAGGAAAAGCATTAGGGCTTGTCGTCTTTTCCGAAATCTTCCACTAGTACCCTCAGAGAGTCCTCTTTTCTACCTCTCAGACTCTGACTCAAAATTCCATTTAAGAAAATGAAGAACACAATCCTGCCATCTTTTCAAAGATTTAATTTTATGGTAGAAAGATTATATTGTTGTTATTTGCCATTAAAGATAATCATTCTGGTGTAGTTTTCTTTTGCTAGCATTTGTATTATTTTATTAACATCTCCATAATACCAGTTAGCACTATAAAAAGAATTCCAATTTTTAACGTGATTATTAGTCTTGATTTTCATCCTCAAAGCAGAGATGTTTTCGAAGGAGCCCGGGGAGAAGGAAGGAATACAACTCAGACACTGCAGTCAATTGTCACCTCTGAGCACATACACTTAGATTGCTTTTCTTTGATGCTGCTGCCAATTTTATTCACAAGCGTATAAAAAAAGGTCATGACATTTAGAATTACAGTACTCTGGAAATTAAATGTTCCTTTACATTTTTAATTTCTGAAAGTAATTTATTATGGAATAATATTTGAATATGATTGAATGAATGTGTAAAGATTAATGCAAACTGTCTTCAAATTGGAAGTTCACAACCACATACATTTAACCTTGTTGTATAATAGGCATAAAAAAGTTTATGCGGTAGCTCTAAGAGCTGCATTTCCATTTTGCTGGAAGCATTTGCACTGTAATTCTCCTTAGTATTTTTCCACTGACATGTCTGTATGAGGCATGAGGTTTAGCGCTCTATCATTTTCTACTTAAGATTATGCTGTATTTGAATGGATTTCACAAACCTGGCAACTAAATAAGGAGCAGAAACAGAGTCCCAACTGTCTACACAATTCTTTTATACACATTTTTATATGAGACACCAAACTACTGATTTTCATACCAATTCAGCAATATTAATGATACTACAGTACTATATGAGGAAAATGGAACAAATTTGTGTGAAGACTAGAGAAAACGCTAAGCTACCAAGTAAGCAAAATGCTAGGCAGAAGCTCCAGACAGAGAGGTCTGGAGATTTGATGAAGGGGAGATCACTCGAGTGCTGCCATGACCAGGCTTAGGGGACTGCCACGCTCTGCCACATGATTGCCTTGTACATCTCACACGTGTCACCCTAGATACTATTCAGGGCTTATTTCTCCAAAGCCAAGTGACACTACTTGTTGAGCAAATAAGGGAACCTTACGAAAGGCAGTGCTATGGAAATTTTTTCTGTGGTAAACAATTAGAATTCATAACCTTCCCATAAACCTGAGGGAAGCTGGCTTGCTTCCAGGCTGTAAAGGACAGAGACACGCAATACCGAATCCCTCTTCAGATGCTGCTAAAATTGCACCTAAGTAAAATTTATACTGGTATATAGAATTTACTCATGTTTTCTCATGGAAAACCCTGGGAGCTCTTCGTTAAAAGACTGACAAACTCTGAAATATTCCGTTTGAGACTCTATTACACTCAGTGGGCCAACTGAAGAGACAATGTCTCAAGAAAGGAGACTGAGGAAGTAAGTTAAAGGAAGTCTTTAACTGGCACGTTACCGGCACTTTCAAGATCCAGAAGAAAAGTTAAGATAAAGCAAGTTAGAAAGCCCCTTTGCTATTGATTATTTGATTCTCAAAACCAAATCCTTTTGTGGGCATTTCAGCTTCATAACCCCAGAAAGAAACAGACAGTGATAAAGCAAAATATTATACTGCTATTATTTTTTTGCATATACATATATATGCACACACACAATCACTTCCATGCCTGTACCAGTATCTTGCTTATGACACTATAATCAGGCTCACGAGCAGTTTCTTTGCATACACTTGATGCAGGAGATGACTCGTGTCTTCAGTGTTCTGGATGTTTCTGTACACACCTGGCAATGATTTCCCTTATTTCCCAGTGCTCCTCCAAGGGGACAGAGCACTCTCTTCATGCCACACTGAAGATGGCAGAATTGAGGCATTTAATACCCTTGTCACCAGGGCAATGGCAGGAGTACTGTTAGCTCAAGCCTGGCCTCTTGAAAAAGCCTTCAGGAAAGTTGCTCTGCAGATCACCCAATCCATTAAATTAATGCTTTATTGGCTGGAGTTAAACTTTTGAGTCAAGCAAAACAAAAGCCTGGGTTTCGGCATACATATACCCTGTCAAATTGCATTTATCAAGATTAGGGCTATTAGAATCTTTTTTCTCTTGTGTGAATGAAATTGTAAGCTTAAAATGTCACTGAAGGTTTATTAATCTGATACTCTTTCTGATAAGGGCAACAAAGAGGGCATATAGGGAGCAGCTTATGAAAGGAAAAGTATATGTTTGTGCCTGACGACAAGAAATAGAAAATATGAATAAGGCAATTTATAAGTGGGTATACTGTAACCAAAAGATTCAAGCCACATAAAGCAATATTACAGTTATATATTGATTTCAGAACCTTGCCAACTAAAATACTTCATCTAAGTTTGATAGCTATGCAGAAAAATGTCTCTGATTTGCAAAAAATGGAATAAACCTGAATTTTCAAAATCTAGGCTAGACAATCACTTCTTGTTCTAGAAAGCAGATGGAGGCTTCACGTGAAAACTGGTGCTGTGCTAGAGACTACGGTGTGGACCACCGCCAGCCGGCTCAGCAGTGTCCTCAGCTGAAGCGACAGGGCCTGAACCAACCAGTGGACGTGTTGTTTAAACTTTTTTTTCTGTTTCTGCGTCTGCTACCGTTGGAACGTGTCCATAGTGGGGAGGAGTAAGAGCGAAGAGAGGTTCTCAAATATTTTGGGTCAAACAGACAATTGTTAAAGCTTCATCTTTTTTATACTCCATGTGGTGCACAAGGCAAATAACCACATTTCACTGCTTAGCACGACAGAGCAAACCCTGCCTAAGTCACCGCTTTGGCTTTGTGAGCTACCAGTATAGACAGGAGCCCCGCAGCCGTCAGTGAGTTAACCCTCAGCACTCCTCCTAAGAGAGAGGAGGCAACGCTGTACTTAAAAACAGGCTAGTATGTGTTTTGCCGCAGATGCTGTCACCAGCACATCTGCACTCGCATCAAGAAACCACAGCCGCAAGTAACAACTCTTTTCCCTTCCAAAGGGCTTCCCCATAGCAGGGTGGAAACTCAGACAGAACCTGGCTGTGGCACTTGCCCTGCTGCTGGAGTTTTGCTCTTAGTCAGTCTCTTTTGCAAGAACTAATTCCCTTGGGATGAGGTCACCCCGAGGCAGCTTGTGCTTACTTCCTTGGAAAAGACCTGGGGGAGCGAATTAGCTCACTGGGCTTTCAGACCTAAATAGAGAACTCACCGGAGAGCTGGCAGCGAAAACGGCCATTTGTGCCGAGCCTTCAACCTTCGGTTTTATATAACACTATTTGCAACAAGTTTGTAGTTGAAACAGTTTCATATATAAATACAGATACATATATATATATATTTGACTTCTAATGATACCTTTAATAACAATAAAGATAAAAATGATAGTTCAGAACCCATGTAATATATATGTGTGACTTTAAATGACTTTTTGGTTAACACACAGGCTACTGATTATTTTTTTTTACTGACGAAGTAATGAACCATCAAGTAGTATTTTTTCTTTTCTATATTCTTTTATGATGATTCAATATTTTCATTCAAAATATTTTCACTCAAAAATGAGAATCATTAGCCAGAGCTCAGTTTTCCTATGAGACTCTATCAAGTGGGTGTTAGTTTTGCAGCAGTTAGGATGTTGGAAAGCACTACATCTTTAGAAAAGGATTAGTTATACCTTAGCTTTTCCTCAGAACGCGTTACATATAAAATCTACTAGTTAAGAAACATCTTTCTTACATTTTTCTGAGAAAATAGCAGGGACCAATAAATCTGCTATAATTCCATTAACAGCTCAACTCACCAGTCTTCTCCGTCTTGTGTTTTGAACTTTCAAGTCCCGGAAGGCAGGGGCAGGGCCCTTCGCATCGAGCTGTGATCGCTTTGCCAGAAGTACACGCATGAAACTCCAACTTGCACTAGAATCATAAAAAAAGCAAGAATACGTTTTGAATTAGGACAAGATATAAAAGCAGCAGCTGTGGATTAAATGAGAAATTGCATTTAGCAGTAATGGTATTGGACAGATTGCAAAACTTCAGTCTCTATTGAAAATGCCATTGTCTTTATTATTACAGATAACAACAATAATAGCTACTTCCTATGCAGAGTTTTGCATGGAACTTCTAAATGTGCCTCGTAAAGTGTTGTTATTATTCCCTGCTTAAATATATGGAATCTGCAGCATAGAAAGCTGAAACAATTTCTTCTAGGTCACCTAAGAGATCAGTGGCAAAGCTGGGAAGAAAATACAAACCTCCAGAATCCCATGTGTTTCCTATACTGCATCACCATGTTTTGGGTGTGAAATCATGCCATCTATCACCTGTTACCACTACTGATTTATTAGTTGGGTCTTTGGAGGAGCTGGGAACTCTCAACTTCCACTGCAAGCAATGGGCTTGGTCTGAATAACATCCATGAAGAGACACCAATCCTCACAATAGTGAGAACTGAAAGAAATCGGCTCATCAGCTGATGAGACTGGTCCTTCAACACCTCAGCTTCTCTTAATGAGGAGGAAATTTTAAATGACTCCTACCAATAACTAAAAATTGCCTTAACAGTTAACAGCACCATCCCTAAAAATAGCCATTCGTCATGCAATCAACTCCAGAAATACAACAACATCGTAAAACTGAAGAGTGAAGATTAAACTATGAGCAGTACAGTATAGTTCCCTGTATCTGCATATTGTTACTTGTTCCTTTCCCTTCCCTAAAACATCAGCAGATGGGATTTACAGCACCTCTTGACAATCACCACATTCAAACCATTTAGGACAGCAGGACATGTGCAGTATTGGACGAATGAGACAACTCAGGAGAATTAATATTGCAAAAGTGTGCTAGTTAAAAAGCCCTGATTTATAACACACTATTCATAGCCTTTGCTGTTTACATTACATGTATTTTAGTGCTGACTTTCCTCCAAGAGCTTTGTGCCTGTGTAGTTGTCCTCTCTGCAGTTACCGCCCCAAGGACATTTTCCCCAGACTGTGCCCAGCAGCGCGGTTGCTGGAGACTGGACTAATGTACTGATAAAATGGAGTAAAAGAAAACAGCACACAGAAGCAGGAACAAAAACGTCCGAGGCGTTCTCTTTGGCTTGATAGCTAATGAACTGAATTCAATCCCATTTCTTGTCTTCCTCAAGCACCGATTTTACCAGATCAGAATCTGAGGGCTTTTAATGCAAGGGGGAGTTTTGCCTGCAGCGCTGAGGCTGGCGCTCCTCCCTGCAGAGACTGCCTCCTGCCAGGGGAAATTGGAAACGTTGGGCTGTAAAATCCCTTTGATAAGTCTGAGGTTTATTATAGATTAATTCTTTTTCATTTAAAGGGTAGGCCAGCATGATTACACAGTGTGACACAACGTGTTTTGAAACTTGCAGCTTTTCTGAAGGCCGAAGGGGACACAGCGTAAGACCATGGCGTTACCCGGTGAGGATGCAGTGGGCAGCTGGAGCTCATGCAGCAACAGCCACTGACGGAAATCACAGCTTCATCTTCCGTTATTTTGGTACAGTGGAAGCCAAGAGAACAGAACAGGATGTTGTTACAAGATAAATGACTCCTGCTTTGAAATTACTGCAAATACCTTGGCTTTGCCTCTGTTTGTGTTAGAAGGGCTCATCTTTGCCCAGGCTTTAATCTAGCAGCAGGAGAGCATTATCCTGTGCCTACATCCTATTCTGTTGACATTATCTCCCGGCCATTCTGAACTTCAATGCACCCTGGTGGTTGCAGGCTCTGTGGGATGTTCTGCCCTTCCGATTTAGAAAATGCACGGCCACGCACAAAAACGTGCAAGCTTAGCTTGCGCTTTACGCTAGTTTCTTGCAAGCCTGAAGGAAATAAAAGTACTTATTTTTCATCTGTTTGCTCCATAAATACACTTGCTTAATCTATGCTGCTTGGACAGAACACAAACACAGGAGAAAGCACATCAGAAGGAGAGGAGAACAGGAGAAAGGAGAACACTCTCTGAGCGCACAGTCCTGAAGGCAACGACTCTTTCTGCAGCGTATTCTGATAGTCAAGATGTTGTTGAGAACACGGAACATAAATCTTCCTCCTGCAGCTGGAGTTGATCATTTAATCCCTTACAGAACATCAATTAGTCACATATTTTATTATGCATAATAAATGTAAATTATGTATCTAAGCATTAGCAATTATACTTCAAATACCACCTTTAAGATGGTAAGGCCTATTTCAAGACTGTTATTATGCACAGTTAAGAAAGAGCGAGCTTTACACTTGGAAACAGCAAGGCAAGTTTTTCCTCAGCTTTCCTTACGATTGATAAAAACGACAACCAAAAAGCTCAAAATAAACCAAAAAAGAAACTGCTTAAAAAGGGCTATCTCTATCATCTGAGCGTGCAGAGGAAGAAGGAGAGCTAACTTGAAGATCACAATGGTGCAGTCACAGGTGAGTAAATCTACGCCTGTGATTAACCACATTATGTTCCCACCATACTTGTTTGGGATGTTAGTTTGTATACATATAGAACTGGGGTGGCAGCTCCGTGTTGGGGGAGGAAGATGAAAGAACTCCATCATTTTGAACATTAAATTAGGGTAATACCAATTACTTTTCAACACCTAATCACTGTATGTAACTGTTTTTCCCTTCCCTAAAGAAAAACATGGAGATACCATACTTTCCCTGTGATGGTGTGCTTACTCATTGTAATAACCTACATGAGTAGCTCAACTTTGGATTTAATGACATTGCCTAAGCCAAACTAAGTGATATTCAGAGGCAGACTGGGCACAGATGTCTTGTGGAGCAATAATAAAGTTTTCGGATTACTCTGCCACTGGATCTACAGTCTAGAAGGAGCCTGCTGGCTTTCTCCAGACCATGGACACTGCATTTCCATTTCTGTGGAGAAAACCCAAACGACCTCTTTCCTTTGGCCATCCTCATCTCCTCCTCACATGAAAATAAAAAGATACACAGTACAGGACAAAACATACTAAATGAGGGAATGATACAACCTATCAGTCTTTCACACCAAAGGGACATTACAATTTTTGCAGACACGAGCCAGGATGCTCCTCGCAGTGATTCTACACAGGACTCACTGGGAGCACTCCCACAGTTTGGGGCTGGTCCCTCTGATTTCAGGGGACCCATCTTGCTGGTGGTATGGCTGGATATGCCTTGACTCTCTGCTGAGTTTTCCTCCTAGTAGAGCTCCCTGGGTCCTGCCAAGCTTCGTGTTTCTCTGCTACCCCCCTGGTATTTGAACTGCATTTGTTTACTATGAACCCCAAGGCCCACATAAACAACTCTAAACTATTTTACTGCAAATGGAAAAGCAGCTCTGTTATTCGTTGCTAAATGTATATGGAGATCAATAAAATATATGAGGGGAGAAATGGTTGAACATATTCATGGAAAATTCATAAATTAATTTACTCAACTAAGATGTGGGAAATTATTGCAGAGTGTGTTTTGGCTAAAGTGTTCCCCTGAGAACCCACTACTCGTATAATGATTCCCTCTTTATTGTCAGTGAATCTACAGCAATGTGTTTTGCATAAGCATTCACATTTGAGGGAGAAAGAAAATAGCTACATAAAATTTATTCCCAGATATTTTATTCTTGTCTGTCAGTCTCCAGCCTGTAGTCCCTGCTGGAGTAGAATCTAGATTTTCTTTTTAATGATGTAATAAAACAGCATATCTCTGTCTTTATACTGGCTTTCAACTTTTGGCAGCCAGGTTTTGATCTAACCTGCACATAAGTAATATGTCAAATAAGTTACTGTGACCTTTTACACAAGGGTGTACATTTGACTAATGAATGTCCACGTGGACAGCTTAGTACAGCCTCCAGACCACATTAATGCCTTGAAGAGCTTTGCATCCTGACACCAGGAACTCACGTATTTGCTTAAAATACAGCCAAGTAAGGCAGCAGTGGGGTGAAGGAGGGGACAGCAGGACTCGGGCACGCAGGCGGCTGCTGGCCATCAGGAGCATCAGTACAGAGCAGCCAGACGAGCTGCCTCCCGGCTGGTATCAAGCGACATGCACCTCTGTGCCCTTCTGCTGAGCTGAAACTCCCTCTGGCAGCCCGTCGGCTACAGGTGAGACAGCAGCTTAGGAAGCTACTCCTTCCACCAGCAGATACCCAGCCGGTCCCAGCTGAGAGCAGCTAGTACTCCCCTGCCAGCGGAGGAGAGCAGACAGGAACACTGCAACGATAAATGCTCCCAACAGCAGAGATGGACTTAGTGCACACTGACAGTATTTGATGCATTAACTGCCCGTGCTGGGATGAAGATTGGCAGCTCACTCAGTAATGACAGAGCTGTGCATTTCTTCATTGTAATTCTAATTACAATATATAGGGTAAATATTGTCGGATCCTAGCCCTGACAGCACCTGGTGTTGGGAACGCAGATGTAGCTGAGAATCTGCTGCAGGTGCCCCAGCTGGCCTGGGGCACGCTATGTGCCGAACGTTGCTCCTGTTTGTAGGGCCATGGAGAGGACAGACAACTGGAGCATGTCGCACAGGCTCAGTATCCTGGGCGATCTCACAGCCTCCATAACAAACACCAGGGAAGGGGAGGAGGAGAGAGCACGCTTTATCCAGGGTTCAACAGAGGGGAGGCTCTCCGAGACCCTGATTTGGTCTTAAAGCATGAAATTTGTAATAGGAAATCTATCATTTAAAATTTCTTGTAGTTATGCTGACAAAGGACAGAATGTTAGCTTCCAAACTTTTATTGCTTCTGTCATTAATTGAAATGTGAATTAAAAAGGAGAGAAGCATATTTTTGTTGGTGGGAGTACGTAGGAATCAGCAGACAGTAATAAATGATGAAGATAAACTACCATGAAGTCTCTTTCTCAAAAGACTGAAGATTGGAATAGGAGGTTAAATTTTATAGTATACTAATTAAAATGTATGTTAAAAACCTGAAATATTACATCTTACTAATAGCAGCGGCTCTAAAACTCTGTTGTTGAACAGTACTCTCACCTGGAAGACACTGCATCTTCTTTAGCACCCTGCAGCTTTTCACATTTCCACCAAGAATTGTTTGTTTTATGGTGCATCTTTTGTTCACTCACAATACGTCTCTTCTAAACTTCAGATACAAATAATAAAAGCTCATTATTTTCTACCTTATCCTTTACTCAGTACCTGCCACTGGCAGAAGCTAAAACTTCCTGAAATTACAGCATATATATTTTTTAGTCCAGGTTTTCTTTATATCAGTAGTTTTTCTTACCTATCTGTCTTAGCAGATAATTAGAATCCATTGGAATTCAGACACCCATTTGAGAGGGGTTGTTTGTTTACATGCTTTAGAGCAGTGCTTGCCAGTGCTTCCTTAGCTACGATTCTTATCAGTATTTTCTTTATAAGCCTCCAGTTTCCATCAGATGGAAAAAAAATTACTATATTTGGAACACTCTCAGTCCAAGAGACTTTTTCCTTTTTTTCTTCCTTTTTTTTTTTTTTTTTTTTTTTTTTTTTTTTTTTTGTTTTTTTAAAAATCTTTCTTTTTTTTTCTTTTTCTTTCTTTTTCTTTCTTTTTCTTTCTTTTTCTTTTTTTTAACTTGGGACAATAAGAAAAAAGGTTCAGTATCTTTTCTTCAAATCCCCAAAGAAATGTCATATTGCATACTCTCATTGCATCCTGCTGAACATGTATATTAAAAAGTTTTAATGGGAATTCTGCAAACTTTTTAGGCTCTATAAAACCTGAAATCGTGACAACAACTGCCCAGTTGGGAGACAGGAAAGTCAACTGCGTGAATTCATGTTTGTAAAAAGTCAGACACTAATGCGAAGTCCTGACACGAGTCTCAAATTTTGGGCTATGTGACAGGGTTGTGTGGTCCCTTAGCACTTCTCCTCCCTGCCACGCAGTTCTGCTGCCTCTTTGCTGCTCTGCAAACCAGAGCCTTGCCCAGGCCCCACTGCCCTGGGCTCTGGAGAAGGAGAGGGCTGCACTGGGACAGGGCGACAGAGCTCCGTGCCTCAGGGCGGGCACTGAAAATACGGACCAAGCTCTGTCCCCAGGACCGACCACTTGCGTAGACTTTACACTGACAGAAGTGGCTGTTCTATGGCCAGACCAGCATTTTTGCTAGGTAGTATAGTCATCTCACTTCTCCGGGCGCACACTTGCTGTTCCTCCTGCTTGAAGGGTAAGCTCCCTACAGCAGGGCTTCCTGCCCTGCACATGCTCTGCTCCCGGGTGGGACTGGCTCATGTCATTGCAATAAAAATAAAGGGGAGGCTAGAAAAAAAAATCAAAACCAATTTGTTTTCTATTAGAATAGCTACCAGGCGAACATACAGCACTTTACCTTTGCAATAAAAGCTGTACAAAGATATCTTAAGAACTTGAAGTTCTAATGAGGAGCTCTGTTCTCCTTATGAGAATACATAGCTGCTGCTGCTATTAATAGGAGTTATGCACGCATACCAGCGGTGGAATAAACGCTAATTAACACAAACAATCTATTGTGTAAATACATATCGACCCATTTCTAAAATGTGTGCTAGTTGTAGCCTTGAAGCAGATGTTACAGCTGATAGGCTCAGAAATTCCCATTTCTGCAAGAAATGACATGAAGGACTTTATTATAGCTCAGGTAAACAACAAGCATTTGAGAAAGTCTCTTGTTGCACACTTAGCTGACAGGCTAGTGGTTCATCATCTGCTAGAAAAAGAGAACGGCTTCCAGGTGTGGGGTCAAGAAGAAAGAGACCCAGGTTCCAAGGCACTAATATTAAATAGGCTGAACGGATTTACGCAGCCGAATGCAGTAATGCCAAAAGGCCTCATGCAGCCAAGCTCCAAGGACCACAAGTTGCAGTACACTCCACAGTGCTGCCCTCCACAATCCCGCAGCTCTAATGAGGGAGAGCTGCAGGACTTTGTCCTCAGGGTAAAATTAACCACAGAGCGGAGGGAAAGCATGAGACCCGGGCAATCTTTAAATATCGCTCTAAGTGAGGAGGTCACATCACTAATATTGCCAACCGCAGGTGCTCCAAGCACATGGCTCGGGTCCCTAAAATCAAGCTTGTCAATTTAAGGTTTTAAAATGTAACACCACCTTTTTTTTTTTTTTTTTTTTTTTTTTTTTTTTTTTTTTTTTTTTTTTTTTTTTTTAGGTCCCAGCCATATGCAATCAGTAAGTTACGTGTTTTTGACTCTTACAGCATAAGTTTAAACAACCGACTACCAACTCCAGAGCAACTGGCAAGACAGAAGGTTCATCTTCCAGGAAGAGACCATCGGTTCCTGGCCTGGGCTCCAGAAAAGAGCAAGCTGAGTTGCAAGAGGCAGCTATCATGCAATTCAGGATGGCATTAATTGCGTATTTTGTGGCCCCACACTATAATTAGAACTGTGCACGCCTCTCTAAAAATAGGTTTCAACTTCTCAGTAGGAGAAGAGCAGAAGGGGCTCCTTGTTTTCATCAGTTAAAATCAAAGAGTTGTTTTAGGAAACAAAGAGCCTGACTGCCTATGTGAGGAGAGTCAGTAGACGGTCAGCTCTGCTCCTAAGAAGAGTTCATGCCTCTTCCTTGCCTTCAAATTCACGCATGAGAGATCCTTAAAAGAGAGTCTGTGACTGCGGGGTACAAGTCCTACACACCACAGCCGGGAGAAGAAGGGGGAGGAAAGGAGCAGGGCAGAGCCGTGGGGGCTTTCGGGGCGGCAGCTGGAAATGCTCCCCAGTGGCGTGGAAACCCAGGGTAATGGCACAGCTAACGCAATGACTCTGGAGCAAAGTATCCGACCACACTGCATCAGGATAGGGAGGCAAACTCAGCTCTATTCCTAAGTGTTCTGCCATTAATTTGTTTCTAAAGGACTACTTGGTTGATCTTTCCTATTTGTAACTGGATTCAAAGTAGCCAAAAGCTTCGCATTTAAATGTTACCCCCGCTGGTTAAAACTACCCAAAGAAGAATGAACTACAGACTTAAAAAAAAAAAAAAAAAGACCCCTTTCCCAAGCTGACTGATAGCTGAAGAGTTAGTAGGGCGACTGCTTGTAGGTATATTGAACCACTTCAGTGTTTGAATGGCAGGGCTGCAAACCAAGGAAATTATCACATACTCATAGTACTGCAAACTGCATTTACGGACAGAGAAAAATCAGCTAATTTGGGGACTCCTGGACAGATCACTGAAGGACAAAATTCTGTTTTAATACAAAACAAATTGCTCTGAGAAATATCTGGAAATCAGGTCAATGTGAAACAGGGATTTTTAAAAAATGTAATTAATTGCATCAGCTAGATGATATGGCATATAAGGTCACAGCACTGGATACAGGAGGCGGAGGACATTCAAGGGACCATTTATTAATGCAATGTAACAATGAAAACAAATGGTTGCCATTTTGTGAACAAACAAGAAAATAGTTCTAGACACCAAAATCTACCATGTCATATAGAAAGTAAATTTGTTTTTACAAGTAATTTAGATGCCAATTCTGGAAACACCTAGGCCAAGGCGGGGCAGAGGGGCATATCTCAGTTGGTTTACTATCTTGTAAGAAATTCAGGTGCTTATTGGAGCAGCAGGGGCCAAGCAGGGCTGGAACTTGACACAGAAGAGTCAATTCATAAGTGGAAACATTTGTGCAATGCTGATTTCAACTTTTCTTTCACTGGCTGAAGAGACCACGACAAGTTAAAAGGCAAATGAAGAGAAAGAACTTCTGTCACTATGAATGGCAGAGTCAAAGAAATAAAGACACCCTTCCCTCCTCCTTCCTGAGATTTAACACCAGGTACCAGCCTGCGTTAAATCTGCAAACTACCCTGCTCTCCTCTGATTCTGCCTCTGCTAGTTGTCATGCAATGGCTACTACAAGGGAGGCACACACTTGTCTTCTCCCCAGCAGGGTCACATTCTTAGACTGAAATCTGGGCTTCAGCCTGCGGTTTGATTTTGGTGACTCTACAGATCATTTGAGTACCAGGGTCATGCCCACCCTCTGGGCTGTGCGAGCTGGTTCCTTGCACATGAATGCAGGAGCTGAGGTGCCGAGGAGATGATGCAAAGTCACCCATCCCCAAGGGGCAGCTCCGGCTCGCAGGCAGCCCGGCCAGAGAGGCAGCTCTGCACCGCGCGCAGGGACTCGCTGCCGCAGGTTGGCACTAACTTGGGGGTCTCTGCAGGATGCTTCATTGTGTGGGATAATCATACGCTATGCCTGGTAATTACTGCTATGAACTGTCTTTGGAGATGCTAATTCTCTAGTCAGGAATATTTGCAGAATCAGAATCTAAATGCAAATGTAGGCAGCCATGCTGGCTTATTTAAAAAAAAAAGTAAAAATATATCTTACAGCCCATATTCTATATTCACATACAAAAGCATTTCCTGTTGCTAAACGTCTACTCCTTTTTCTTCCTGCAGGATTCGCATGATAGCTCACTAATGATGACCATTTTCTAGCTGCACATGGGAGTTTTTGCTTTCCAGTACACTAGTCTGCCACATCCCAAAATGTGGACTTTAAAAATCACTTTCCTACTGCATTTGTTTTCTTTCATTTCTATGTATATTATATTGCTTTTTTCTCTGTGAAATCATTCTYTATTCTAACTCTTCACAATTATGAGCTGAGAGTTCATAGCTAATAGTGTTATTCAAAGTGGAAAGCAGCRACTTAAATTTTTTTTAATAGACCAAAGCCATCTTAGTTTAAAAGTAAAGAAAATCACAGGAAAACAAATGGAGATTTGGAACGATCGATGCTGCTTGAAATGTACTTGCCATGTAATTGAGATGCATTCTCATTCTGTAGCCATTTACTGATCACATGAGAACGATGATTTGTCATTTTTACTTGCTTCAAATTACTAAAGGCAATTTAATTTCTCTCATGGAGACGACACATCACATAACGTGAACATAATCAAGAGGTAACGATCTGTGGCTCTATGCACATACAGATACTCCAGTTACCAGCTAAACAAGTGCCTACATATGGCAGAGGGAAGGCAATGCAAGACATTCAGATCCCCAAGCACAGGGTTTCCACCCAGGCAATGACGTTTTAAACAGAGTAATTTAGCTACGCCATGCAACTGTATCAATCTAGATTTCAGATGAGGCAATGCTCCAYCTACTCAGTTATTCTCATATCCATCTGTCCATACCTGGGCAAAAAACCAGCATCTGGTGACCACTATAAAGGGTAGGCATGTTCCCTTCAGGTTTTATGCAATTGGTATGATGGCAATATCTTAGCATCTCAAAAATCTCTCAGCCAATGCTCCTCATCAACTAGTTATTGCAAAGTCACATGCCTTCTGGAGGAATCCTGTAGCATGTAAGGAGCCTAAAGCAAGGAATTGGGTATTGGCATTAGGTGAGGGTCCTGTATTTAGTACCATATTTGCTGTTACTTTAAGGTGTCTGATGCATCTGAGAGTATGTTATTAGGGACAAGATTCTGACCGCTTTGGCTATACAGGCTGAGAACAGTTCAGAAGTACAGTTTAACCCTCTCTCTGATGTATGTATTTTTACAAATGAAAGTTGAAGAAAAGTTGCTACTACATCTGCTTCACCTCTTGAAACACTGGTGAATTAGTCTATTGAATTTGTTCTCTGTTGCCTATTCCTTTTCTAGCAACCTTGCCACAAATAACAGTGACACTTAAAACTAGCATATCATGCTCAAAGTTTTGTGCTTCCCAGGGCCTGTGTTATAAAATTACTGGGGAGAAGGAAGAAGTATCTGGAAACATCTCAGAACCCATAACGACGAGGGTCTGGGGAGCTTCCAGGAGAGACCGAGAGAAGAGAGCACGGGTCAGGCTAGGCACTGTATCCTGGGCTTATGAGCTCATACATCCTTAGCTAGCGATGATTTCTTAAAACTCATGGTATTTTTGTTTCTAGAATGAGTAAAAAATGGTGGGGGAAAAAAGGATACAGATACAGTGAAAGACCACCCTGGCTTGCTTGACAACGCAGCAGTGCAGTGAGCAGCTAAGTGTATACTTCCTTATTGCCAAGCTCAGTAGTTTACCTGTGCTACCAGTCATACGCCAAACATACGACCAAGTCCTGAAGTGCCTCTGTAAAAGTGGAAACATGAGCTTTTACAGCATGCATGCTTCGTTTTCAAAAGGCGCATCATCCTCTTCTAACCAAACTTTGTCTTTCCATGCGAGGTGGAGGTCAGTCTGGGTTCTTCTGTTCCCAAAYAACATCACTGATAATAAATTCCAGGAGGTCAATCCTCTTTTCCAGAATAGAGTTATCGCATTCCTTTCCCATCAAATCTGTTAGATTAACTAGTTCACAATAGGTTTACCCAAGTTTCACTGACCATGATGTGGCCCTAGCAGTGTCCATTCCTTGTTACTGATGTACGAAACATACAGTATCAAGTAAACTTTCAGATCTCGGAGACAGTTTTTGTCTGTTGTTTATAGACAGAGCAGATCTGAAGTTTAAGTACTAATACAAAATAAAGAGCACTCTGCAGTACCACTGCTCTGGCTGCTTTCAGAATAGCAACAAGATTTAAGTGCGAAGAATGCCAACCTATTTTTTAATTGACTTCTCAGAATTTTTATTTTGTGAAGAATAAATCAAAACAAAAGCCAAACCAAAAGCCCCAATGCTAAAAAGCACTGAAACAAAACGTTTGGCAGTTATTAGCAAAGAAGCTTCAGGAATGTATTTTGGAGCRTAGCAACCAATGAAGAGCAAGCTGGCTTAAGCTTTGAAGTTAAAGCTTTCAGCAAGGCTTCTGATTTCTAAAGAAGACAATAGAAACAACAAAAAATTTAAAAAAAGGAAAAAACCAAACCCCAGGCCTAGTTCAATGCTCAGTGAATGGACTCACTGTGAAAGACACCCATACAAAGAAAGCAGAATTAGTCTGTCTGCTCAGAAATCAAGTAACCACAGCTAATCCTTTTGCAGTATTATCCTGTTTTGGCCTTAATAAATCTGCTTTAAATTAGAGATGTACCCAAGCCAAGAAACACCTCCTTTGATGTTTTAAATGGCTCAAATAAGCTGTTTGCTGGTAAAAGCTCAAAATATGAATTCTGAAATTGAAAAAAAATAGTCATTTTTCTGTGCTAAAAGGCTGGCACCTCTCAGGAAGGTCAGAGCATTTAGGATCGCATTTAGGATCACAACTTTTAAGCACCTCAAGCATTGGTGCATCTTCTGCCCATGCATAAAGGGAAAAGATACTGGAATACAAGTCTCTTACAAGCCAGTTACCCAAAACCAGCTAAACCCCTTGTTTTACAACCCTTATATATTGCATCATCTGGATACTGGAACAAGGAATTTTACATTTTAACTGAATGCAGGCATGGAGCTTGGAACAAGGTAACTCAAYTAGTGCAAATGACATTTTTATTTAAGCTTGTGTAATTAGCTATAGGTTGGGATAATAAACTCTTAAGTTTTTTTCTTTCTTCTTCCTGTCAAGAACACAACTTTCAATGTTTGAACTTTGGCAGATGATTCATAATGTAAATAACAGAATTTTCTCCTATTTTGACTGTGGCTGCAGAAAGGAGGATTTTGAAAATAATACTGGCTTTACACATAAAATGTACAACAGGCAAGCTGAACTAACAACAAGAGTAATCAGGTTGTCCTAGTGCAAAGGTAACTGTAGACTGAGGAGTGTACGTAATTGATGGGTTTTTCAGTTTCGACCATCACATGCCAATTTATTTGATCTGGCAGTCACAACTGTGATTCTAATCAAGTTAGAAAAGGAGCCCTGTGATTACCATCATCAAGATTGGTAGCTTTCCTAAAAAGAACAAATACTGTATTTGCAATCCTTACTTATTGCTGACTTCTCTTCAAGAGCGTTTTCTTGCTCAATGCAAAAGCATTCATTACATAGGGCAAATCATCAACCAGACACAGAGCCGGCTCAAGAACAGAAAGCTACTCAAACTTAGTTGCTTTATGCTTTGATCATCCCCTTCAATGGAAATTGTTGCAGCTTCAGAGGGAGGCCTGGGAACTTCTTGGAATTTTCCATAAGCTATATAAATATGCAGATGTCCATGGGTGTCACGGTTAAGTGCAAGGAAGCCACATGCCTCACTGTCCTGTGGCCTCTTCTCAACACCGACTCTCATCGGGATGTGACCATGACATTTGCCTTCACTTCCACTTTTCCCTCTGCCTTTTTCAGCCATGTGACCTTGATCCTACAGAGTCTGAACCAGGCAGACGCATGAATCCTTTTCCCTTCAAAGCACACAGGGCAGAAGACCCCTGTCTCARACACATTTTTGGCAAAATAATACAGCCCAGTGGGCACCTGCCTTCTAGGTCCTACTGCAGTATGAACTGACAGACAGTAGCGAATATTACTGAAGGGGGGAATGGCTTAAAACATTTTTAATTACATTCATCGTAGAACAAATAAATACCTCTGTTTAAGACAAGCTGAATTACAACTTATTCTGGTTCCTTGTAGTTTTCACCTGGAGCAGTACATATTATTTCCCTCCTTGCTGCCTTCTGAATTCTCATTAACCTTTCTGTCAAGATTGCATTAAACATGTCTTGTTAATTCACCATGTTCTTTGAGAAATCTGACATGGAGATGACAAATGCTTATCTACAAAAACCCCCTCTGGTTTAATGAAGCGCATAACAAGAAACACAAAATTCTAGTTTAAAACACAGGTTTGATTTCAGCTTTCCTACTTCAGTGAGTTCAACAGCAAGACTATCTGAATAGCTCAAGCATCTACCCTTAACGGAGTAGAAGAAAAGGTCATGGACCCTGAAGAAATCTAAAGTCTTCAAGAACCTCCTCCAAAGTTGAAGCATTTTTACTATTCTAATATGATATTCTACAGCATGCATGCCTCCTAAATAAAAACCCCTTACAATTAACATACACTGCTCTTTCTCTCACACTTACCATAGGTCAAGGCACTAAATTTCTCAAGAAAGTTTATAACCTTGTGGGCATTTCTACTGAGACGTTGTTGCAATCTTGGTGCAACACAAGGTAAAGCATGAACATTTAYATGCAAGTAGGTTTTATGAAAGAAATATTGTACGTTCTATAAACACCAGGCAGCTAACAGAGCATTTGTTCATCCTCAAAAAAAGATCCCAAAGCAGTTTAATTCACTGGTATTGATGTACTACATCTATCCTACTAAATATTTTTTGAAAAATATTCAGTAAGACAATTATGCAATGAAATTACCATTTATATGGCTCCTTTGATCTAAAAAAAGAGTCAAAGTCCTATGTATTTATAAGAGTATAAATACATATTACTGCTCAAGTGCAGCCAATTCTGCAGCAGGAAATATCAAATGCTCTGCACCAGCACACAATATAATGGGTTGTATGAAGGGAGCGATGATATTTAAATCCAGAGAGATGACAAGACCCAATTAACCAGATTAGAGTACTCAACATATACTCTAATACAGGGGGCTTTCAAACTTTTGATTATTTACAGGCTCCTAAAAATTCAGTCCACTGTAGCATGACTTTAAGACTTCTGAAAACAGCTTTGCTTTTCTTTTATACCTTTCTTGGCCAAGAAAAGTAGTTCATGGACCTTATACCAAGCAAAGTAATTCATGGACCCCATGTCAGATGCCCACAGACCACCTGTCAGAATCCACTGCTTGCTTAAAAACATAAATCAACCAACACAGCAATCTTTCTACAGAAACTCCTTGGTTCAAATTACAAAACTGGTCCTTAGTAAGTCTCATRCTTGTACCTGGAGATGCAGTCTTCTTTTATTGACTTAGCTTGCGTTGACTGGCACTAGATCCGACAATAAAAATAGAACTGTTGTCTCTTAGCAAAAGGAATGGTGGGAAACAAATTATGTAAGAAAACCCCTTATAGCTGAATGCTACAGTTTTTTAGAAAAGTAGAAGAATTTTTCTGCTTATTTCTGCTAACAGTTGCACATAATGAGACACACCAACTGGTCAAAACTCCTCAGTTTTTCTTCATCTAACAGGCCAATTTAAAATCCAACAAGTTTACATTAAGAAAACTATAAGAGTAGACCGGCAGAAGGTGTCATATGGCCTGGACAAATGTACTAATTCTTGGGTTTAATATATTCCCATCCTCTAGCTGGCCACTGTGCAGATGAGGTTTGTGGCATATATCTTATTATTCTCCAATATAAATTCATCAAGAATGAGTGAAACTTATTAGTAAAGCTTAGATGTTATCTCCCAAAGAACTCCAAAACTCCAGAAGTTTAAAAGTGTTTTCCTGCAACGAGATGTACAGTGACCTCATAAATATTAGCAGACCCTTTGAACTGGAAAATGCCACCTATGCTAGCTTCTGTGTAATATTACAGGACTGAGCAAAGAACAAGAACATTCCTGCTAAAGTTTACCCCCATAGACGCCTAAATAAAACTGCAGCTCGAAGTCATATTTGCATGCTTTAAAAGTCCATGAAAAATGTTTGGAGAATACATTTACACTTTTGAAGGGGATTCAGCCCATTAGGCTAAGATAAATTTTTTTTCTTAAAATATAAATAGCTCAAGAATCAAAAGATTTACCTAGATAATAAATCAGTATTTTTCAAATAGTAACAAATAACCAGTTATATAACTTTGATACTTGAACTGTTTTAATCAGCAAGASATTTATTTTCTTATTTTTTTGACTCCCTTGAAACCGTTTCTTGCAGTTGAAAAAGAGCTGCATGTGGTTTCTGCCACAGTACCTGAACTGTCCAGAGGATGTCACCTTTGAAATGCAAGCAATTGAGGCATCTTTGCCCAAGTCCTGCTTTTACAATTTAAACTCCAAGCACAGACTGCTCAGAGAGGAGGCTGGAAGATTGGGTCCTAGAGGCAGTATTGGCTGAATACTGCAACATGCCTTGGACAGACACTACAACATCGCCTTTTCTCATCTGGATTTGGAAAGGGTCTAACTCCCTGCAGAGTCAATGAGAGTGAGGTTAAGCCAACTGATGACTATTGCAGTTAGTCTGCCAAATAAATAATGCCCACAGTGACTGATAACAGGTGTTTGTAGGGTTGACACTCAAATGGGATTTGATCTGCTCAACCTGCAGACATTTAATGCCTTCAACAGACACTAAATTCTCAGGCTGGGTATCCACGTTTGCCAGACACCTGACAGACTAGTCCTCTTGGTCTTGTAGCACTACCAGCTCTCCTTTGCACTGGTGCTGGAAGGACCGTCTTCAGCATTTGAAGGTTCAAATGTCATTTTAGCAGCGGTATTTTTCTCTTGAACATTATGGAGACCGTAAGTATTTTGACAGATGAACATCCTTGAAGATAGAAGGATAAAGTGTGACTTATTTTATCTGTTCACTAGCTCACACCATCAATGGGATGCGTATATACATATATTGAAAAATTAATTGTATTAAAATGCTGAAAATAATATAAATATTTTAATTGCCACTATTTGGTACACTGTCTGAAGGTACTATCAGAAGACACTGAAATGAAGAATCATTGTGATGATTTAAAGCAATACACTTAAGAGACAGTAGAGTTCGTCTTATTTTGTAGCACCTGGTCCTTCGCCCTGGATAGCATGGTTAGGGTGTCTGAGCCCCCACTTCCATGGGGAGGCATTTCATAAGTCAGTGAGTACTGGCCTCCATCCCCTGGGAAAGGCATTAGCCCCTTCGCATTCTGGCCACAGCCTGACCAGCCAGACGGATAAAGCCTCACTGCCCTTAAGCACTCTGCTGGTCTTTTGGTTGCCTCATCTCAACAGGGAAGTTTCCCCTCATCAAGGTGCTGAGGAGGGGACGTGACCTGGATTGCTCTGTTTAAAAATGAAATGAGAATGGGTGAACTGTGCTGTCAGAGCGATGGTGAAGGATGACAGCAGCGTGCAGAAGTCAGCTGCAGCCCTGTGCACCAGATCACCAAGGAAATCTATCCCCCAAGCAGTGCACAGGCCGATGGTTGGAAACTGAGGGAACGTGACTGATTTGCACAACACCCTGGGTAGAAAAACATTTAATTTAAGAAAGATTAGATTGTCACAATTGCCCCTGAAAAGAGTGTCTGTCTAGTGAGGCCTTGAGCCTATATTTTGGGCTAGCACTGTGTTCTAGCCAAGACCTTAAAACCATTCGCAATACAGGCTGTCACCAGTGCTACATTTCCTTGTCACTCTCTAAGTGTGACTGATTTGCCAAGATCAAGACTAAATTCATGATCAGCAGCAAGGGCACCTAACATGAATTATACAACTGGCTTTCCTTCCTATCCTCCTGGATACGCTAAAGAAAATGCTTTCCCTGCATACGTTGTTGCTTTTTATATCCACACCATACTCTCTGCGTAACGATGCATGACTGCTCAGCTCATCCCGCTGCCTCCTCCCCACTCCCAAAACAAAGATGGTGCTCAGTAACAAGGAGTCATTTGGCTATTAAATATCAGAGCCTGTATTATAAAATGCATTGATATCACGGCAGAGTGTCTTGCCTCCTGGATAAAATGGAGAAAGAGAGGGGGGTAGAAGTGGTGGTGATTTTCCAAAGTGAGTTTAGCACCGAGGAAAGTGACTGTTTGCTCAGTGCAGCTCCGAGAGGCCGGGGCAGTGCCTGTGCAGAGCGCTCCATCTACGGAGCCAGAAGAGCTCTCCGTTGAAGATAAGGGGGGAAGAAAGCACATGAACAAGGGCATCAGCTGATTAGAGGAAAGAAGGAATAGGAGAGGACGCCTCCTTTCTCTTCACCTTCCCAAAATCATGGATACAGAGATGAAACTGAAGTCACTAAACAGACAAACCTACACAGTGCATCCAGGAAGGGCCTATGAAGTTAAAGGATCAGCTTTTTAGATTTCTAGCAGTGGTATCCCGGAGCTGACCAGAAGCAGGGAAATGACTGTCGATACAGAGGAAATACAAGGCCTAGAGAATATCAGATTTTGGGAGGTGGCAAATGAGTCTCTTCCCAAACCCATTATCGTTATCGTTATTTTCCCTTCCTTTTCCGTTTTATTAAACTGTCTTTATTTCAATCCACAAATTTTACTTCCCCCCCCCCCCCCCGATTCTCTCCCCCATCCCACTGAGGGGAGGGGGGAGTGAGCGAGCAGCTGCGTGGTGTTTGGCTGCCTGCCGGGTTAAACCACAACACAGCCCAAAGCCAAAGGTGTAAAAGGAGGGAGCCAGAGATGAACAGTGAGCAGAAAAATCCAGACAGTGCTCTCGGCCCTCGCAGTAGTGAAAGATGACGTCTTGAGCATATTAACAAAGCAATAAATCCCACAGAGTAATCTGCCACTCTGAAAGCACAGCGTATACTTAGTCTTGAGAGTTTTTGCCCAAGGGAAGAAGATACTGRAGTTTCAGTGTCAGCTCACATCTCAGATTCTCTTCTAAAGGTATCTTTAAGTGGGTCACTCAATTTAATGGTAAACTGCAAGATTTGATACTGAAGTTGCACAGTGTCTTCTCTGAAGAAGAATTAGATGATAACATTTGAGACACTGATGGACTTGGTTTCACTCACCATGTCAATGTAGAGATAAGCAGCGATAATGAAGAAAGCTTTTTTCTAAGCCATTTCTACAGAAGTTTATAAGCCTCACTGCAGTTACTTGGAAATCACCAGGCTTATTCAAAGCTTTCACATTCTGTGCTGTGTGGGGTCTCATTCTTCCACTGGCAACACTGAAAAGTTTATGATAGTGCATCAAAAGAAAAACATTAATTAAAAAGGCTTCTGATTAATGAAAATGGAAATAATGACAAATACTAGATTTTAAATAAAATTTTAGGATAGATAGAAGAAAAAAAAAGTGACTTTCCAGTAACTAACTACTTACAGAAAAGAAATGCTGTAAGTTAAACTAATAGAAGACCAGAATGAATGAGAAGATTTAAGGTTGAAATACCAGGAAACCATTGCTGWCTATCATTCAAATATTCTCTTGCATCAACCTGGGGGTTGTTCCACAAGGCAGTAAGAGAATAATTCTTCTCATTTGATTTTTCCAGCCAATACAATTACTGTTCTTTAGTCACAGATTAGCCTAGGTGTTGCTCAGAAATGACCTCCTACTATTTTCCAGTTATGATTTAGTTCTGAAAACTACTCTAATAAAAAAAAGATACTGAATCAACAAACAGAAGAAAGTGAGCTGAAATTTRGATAACAATAACGCCAAATTTATCACAGTAGAAATACGATTCACTCTCACCTGTAAATCTACAAGAGTTTTTCATCCYTTCATTCCTGAATTACAGATATCACATCATCTAAAACCGTGTATTATTCATACTTTTCTATTATTGCAGTAATCTGAGAAAGCTGACTAAAAAACCTAACAAACTTCTTATCGGGCATTAGGCTATATTTCAATATCACAGAGCAAATCTACGGCAAATACCTTTGGGATCACAGCATTACCCTCGCAGTGGTGTATCAGGCACTTTTGGAGCCTTGGTTTTTGGCCCCAATGTCCTTTGTGCCCCAAAAATCCTGACCACCTTTCCTGCTAATTGCACAGAGCTAATTAAACAACAAGGAACATCTCTTGTTATTGTATTTTTTTGATGCTGTGAGCCTTTAGCACAGATGGAAGCTGTTTGCTGCAGACTAATTCAGATATGTCTTCTGCTTAATCCTAACCTGTAGTCACAGTCATCATTCTATTAATGTAATATTTATCTAATATTTCACTGTATTTGACAGCAAAAGCTATCTCTGTGTATGACCAYGTGAGCTCATAATATTCTTGCTTCATAAACGCATTCTGAATTAATCTTTACATGCCCTATTTCCATTTCCCAAGGAACAGCTTCTTTTTCTTTTTATAAACTCTATATGGTCCTAAGAAATAGATAAGTGAACACAGTAACAGTTAAGTGCCCTCAACCTGCAGCCCGTATCTTTTGGCATCAGTAGGAACACTTAGAGCTGCAAGACTGGATTCAGTATCTCCTATAAGTAAAATTACTGCTGAAAAAAAAAGTAGGCAAACATCTTTGAAGACTGAAGTGTCCCCATCTTACCCCTGTGTTAAGCACCACCATCTGCAGGATAGCTTTATCAAAAGCACTGATATCCTATCAAAGCTGAACAAAATTGCATGTGAAAASCCAAAAAGTTGATTGTGCCTTCCCTTGGGGAAGGGCGCAGAGTGTCACCCCATCTCTGGTACACAGATGAAATGGCAATCCCAGTGTCTGGCAAGAGTAACTGGTTAAAGTTTGTTGAATTAGTAATACTGGCAGCTTACGGCAGGTAAAACTAATTTCCCACTGAAAGTACACTGCCTGCAGATATTAGTGTTGACATATCCCTTGCCACCACACAGTGGTGTGTGCTACAGGAGCACAAGCCTTCACCCTATTTTCTATTTAGCCCATATTCGTATTTGGGCTGACCATGTTCTTTGCCTCCCAGTGCCTCCTCCTRGGCAAGTTCTCTTATGGTAGGCAAAAGGTATGTCAGAGAGCCTGCAGGAGATGTAACTCACAGTCTGGAAATAAAGGATCAGGAATATCAGGTAAGTGTTCAAACTAAATACAACAAGATTTAGAACATGCTTTTAGATTTAAGGAAAAGCGTAGTCTCTAAATTACTGCTCTGGAATTTACTGGCTTAAAATGAAAGACCTTATGGCATGCCATCGGAGAGTTATATAACTCAAAAGGGTTTTCTTTGCTTAGTGTTGCCTGTGCAAGATATATTTAAGTAATACTTCTGATACTAACCCTCCTATACAGGCTCTATGATGACAGATTTTAGTTTTGAAAATACAGAGAGGTCTCTCTACAGGCTAGCATTCCTCTTCCATTTTCCTTACAGAGGCTTTTGCTGGTTATTTTCTACCGTTTATTTGTTCATTTGAACTGAAAGGCTTTTGATACCAACTTCCGCAGAACCTGGTCATGATGTGCATCCTATGGTCTCAGGTTTGGCATCCAGCACAAAACAGACCATATTCCAGCCTGATGCAGTGCATCAACTGAAACAGCCCTTCATTTCAGTCTCCCTGCAATTTAAATTGGCTACATATGATCTGTAAATGTCTTCAGTCTTCAAGCTTCACACTGTATCTTACAGCATTTAGCCCCCCTGGGTGGTAGGTGCCTCTTTGRCATACCTCTCTTGAGAATGTTAAACACAGAGACTTTAAAATTGGAATTTCTAGCAAGTAGCTTTCATTTGTGTGAAAGGCAAGATATTCCTGAAATAACATGAAAATCTGAAGTTAAGAGGGAAAAAGTCCATTAACAAGTCGAAGCCTTGATCTACAGGAAGCTTTTAGCACTTTATCTAATCTAATTTGTATTTAATAAGACAGGTTTTTTCAAACAGTGCATCCACAATCCCCAGTAAGAACCCCTGCGAATGAAATTAATTATTTGTACTTTCTGCAGAGTTCAGTTTTATATCTTTAGATATTCTGCTTGAAATTTATATAGTCCTGGTGTTGCTTTTGCCTTGTAATGATGTCATTTCCACAGATAATTAATCCCATTGACTAATCCTATTTGTTACTCAGAGGCAGCTACGAGAAGTAATAACAATTTATGCCATTTTTATTTGTGATCTTCCATTTACAACTCTATTATAGTTGGGTCAAAATAAAAAAGTTGCCCACAAAACCAAGAACAGGCTGTTTATGACCTGGGTCAAGAAGTTTCGCAAGTTGTTATTTATGCACTGGATCTTAACCAAGGGTTGGAGGTAAACTATACTTTAAGTCATGTCCAAACATGACCAAAGGTTTGAGGATGCCATTGGTTTGACAGGCAAAAGAAATGATTATACACTCCTTTTAGRTTTAAAATATCTGGGGACACAGTTTTCACATTTCCTTTTAACATCCTATTTATTTCACTGGAGGTTCATCTCGCTCCCATGTGGTATTGCTGGCTGTAAATATGTAAAGATTACCTCCATCCTCAGATTTACCCTCACCTTTTATTACAACTACACTCCAAATGACACTGGAAGACAAAATAATGTCACACAGTTGTGACACCAGATGTTACGAGTCTATTCCTAGCCATTGGGGGAGCATGTAGAAGCCACGTGAGGGGTTGTGCTGATCATCTTCTTGGCCTAGTAAGTACTGGTGAAGGTAATGGAGCAAAAACAATGGATATAGGAATTATGGGAGCCAGTCTTTCACATCCACAAGGGAATTAACTATACCATCACCTACAGTATTGTCTTTTTTTTTTCCTTTCTTAATTTGATATGCAGTACTGTGCATTTCCAGACATACACCCTTGCCAATGCCTCCATTCAAGAACAGTTTTCCCTTCCATTGTCTCTCTGAAAACATCACCAGTTCTACTTTTACCATAGGTCAATATTAAAACTGGAGTGTTACAGTAAGTTTCTGTTTGGCAGGGTCAACAGTATTGGTCCATGCAGATATAAATCCTACAGGTTGAGGTAGTGTCTTTTTGTGGATAACTTGAGTTTTAAATTTAGGGGTAGGACTAAATCCAGCCTCAAGACATGTTAGAAAGACAAAGGGGGAAGATGAAAAGCATCTCAATGACTACAATTTAGCTTTGGCAATAGTCTCATCCTGTGAAACAATATTGGAAACTTTCGCTACCTTTTGTCTTTTGTTCACCTGTGCCCAACATTTATATTAAATTGTCTTTCTTACAAGCTGAGATTTTAAAGGAGAATCTTTTATTTGTTATTTATTCTCAGTCTTGTGAGCAATAGTGAAACCAGGAAAAATCACAAAAACAAAATTCCTGATGTTACAATAATGCTTTGAACTAACCAAGTTAGCTCAGATCACATAGTTGAAAGATAACCACACAGAAATCTAAAGCCAACTAAGTTTCCACTGCATCCCGGTGAAGCGGACACAATTATGGGAGTTGTGGACTCCAACTGTAAGACAGAGTGTCCACAGGCATCTTTATTTGTCACGGGCCCTGTCTGCGTGCCAACTGTCTGAATGAGAACAAGCTCAGATGTAAAGGCACTCTGCTCATACCAGTACACATGCATTGCTATGAGCACAGCACTGAAATATGTAAGCATAACTGTTACACAAACTTGGCCTTCATTTGAGCGAATACTGTAGTACTTTATGCAAGTCTCGAGTTCACCCAGCAGCCTGCTTCACAGCAAAGCACTTAGTATCTGCATCTGCTGAAGTTTAAGGTGCTAAACATTCCCCCCAGCCTCTAACAGGAGCTGTACTGCGRAGGGGGAGCATCCTGCACTCCAACAGGGCGCTGCTTCGACAAGGTCATTTTTTCCTGGAGCTGCTATTGGAAATCCAACTATGGACTTCAAGTTTTCAAATCTGTTTTCTACTTTAAGCATGATGGAGGAAGAGAGCTGCTTCCAGAGCATTTACAGCCATAACAGAAACAGGTTTTTACAGACATTATGCTGTGTCATCCTAAGGCAGGGAAGTCTGAGAAAGCTGTGGAAAAGATGCACTTTATCACATGTGAGAGAAGGGCACAGCTGCTGACTAACTAAAAAAAGCCAGATTCCATCCCTCCAGTTAGCTGGACTAATCTAACGCTTCAGTTAGCCCCTAACTGGAACTAGAAACAGCCCAAATAATACAGAAAGTAAAAAACAAAGATTCACCTAAAGCCAAAACAGTGCATGGTGGCAGACAAAATGCATTACATGATGTGATTACATGACTGTAAGAAAATAAATTCTGTCTCAACACAAAATATTAAGACCGCAGGCCAATCTTCAAGAACCATGTGGTGCACGGCTGCAGACAGACATGCAAGAATAGGACAAAAATATTCCCCTGCTGACTGAGCCCCATCAGCAGTTCCAGTTCACCACCCCAGAGCTCACRCGGGGGTGGATGTAATCTGCAGAAGACACACAATCAAATGGGGAGGATTTGCGTGATGCTGCCATGTATTGCCCCAGGACACGAGATCTATTTGCAGAGGTCCTGCAGGATGAACTCTGCAAGGCTGGGCAGAACCCCAGATTAGAACTGCATCCTACAAGGTTTTCCTGCCTTTTCTATCCTACACAGGAATTGGAAGAGACAGCTTGAATAACAGTGCCATCTACCCTCTGAAAGCCTCTGCTTTTCTATTAATAATTTCTTGCATTTTTGAACTCACTCTCATCATGAAATGCAAACAAACATAGTGCTATGTCTACACCACTGACTGAAGAAARCCATCGCCATCCCCATTCAACCGCTGAAGTTTTTAAAGGCTCTTCACCCTCTCTGTGCTACCTGAAGAAACTTTTCTTTAAAAGACACTGCGGCACTCTCTCCCCCTCATATCACTCATTTAAAAAAAAAGTCTTTTTTGACCTGACAATGCAGGTTACTAAAAGTCTTTTGAGATGTCTGCTCTATCAATCTGCAGAAATTCATACCAAGATCTCAGAACTAGCATTACTAAAATCTAAACTAGGAAACTTCCCTTTCTCCTTTATTTCCCTACCTTTTCATCACGGTCTCCTGCAAGAAAGAGTGAGTACAGCTGGCTAGACCTAAAATGACCCACTTCACATTCTTTTCTCAATTTGAACAGGTAACAACAATGGAAGACAAAACTTGCATTAACAAGAAAATATCCTCCACTGTCACACATGTGGAACAAAATATATACCATTTTCTTCTAGGAGAAAAAAAAAAAGTATATTTGCAGCAGAAACTACTTTTACTAGGATTACATTACAGCAAACTAGAAGAATGTTGTATTTTTGACTGTGATCCTTTCTCCCTACATAYTTATTTCTACATGTAACACATTAAAACGGGTAAAAGAAAAGTATACACCATTGGAGAACGGTCTGAAGCATATGGAAACAAAAATTAATGGGTATAACTACATGGATTTTAAACTCTCTTCTCTGCTTTCCTCTATTTATGATGAAAATATCACAGGTGAGGGGAATGCAACTAGTTCAGCTCTCCATTTCTGTTTTGTGTAGTATTACCTCTGGGAAGAAAACCCTCAGTGAATCTAAGAACTCCACTTGTATCATCTAACTGCCAGTGACTGGGCACAGGCCAGTATGTGTACGTTGTTCTGCAAACAGCGAAACTAAGTCCAATTTTTCTATGAATTCGTGTCCCCTACATCTTCCCATCCCCACTATAATATTCTCAGCATTCTTCCTTCTCCTTCCCACAGACACTATCCCAAGACCATCAGTTCCAAACCACCTTCTACAYCCTCTGCAGCTGATCACTGCAATGCTCCCAGGTCCTCTCCACAACCCAAACTCCTTCCTGCCATTTCCTTTGGTTGGATGGAGTAAAGACCTTAATGCAGAGTACCTGGAGGTACAGGGAGGGGAAAATGGAGAAGAGGATATGAATAGCCCTTGAAGGGAAAAGACAAGGTCATCTAGAAATGGCCCAATCCTTATAATACCATCAAAAGGTAATCTGGATGACTCCACGTTTTGAAGACTTGGAGGACTCTGTCCCACCTCCACCACTTCACTTAAAAAAAACAACAACAACACAACAAAAAACCCAAAAACAAACACTCCCCATCTCCTCAGGAAGAACTGTCAACCTGCAAGTTAATATTGAGCAGGTTCTCAGCTGATTTCCAGCCCAGGTTATGGATATTTTGAGGGCCCAGACAGGTTCCTCTCCAAATTTTGCCTTAGATTCAGTGAAAGTTTAGAGTAGTGATTTTGATGAAAACACTGTGAACTCAGACTAACATTTTTCTATGAAATGCTTTCATTAAAAAATACTCGTATCATTCTACCTGCAACAACTATCACAGTATCTCCTCAATATTATGTGTACAATATCTATATGATTTCTTTCTAACAGCAACTAAACATATTTAATATGGTACAATTACTTTGTGCATGACTATTTCAAACCCAATTTAGTTGTGCATCTATACTGCACAGATTTTTTCAGATATGAGAAACGTGTTCACTTGTGCACTTCATGCCACACTGACAACTCATTGAGTAATGTCAACCCCAAGATGCGTTTTCTAGTCCAATTATACTACAGGGGCACATTTGAGCATGATGCATAATATAAAGAAGATACACACATAAATCCCATTATTGTTAATGGAAACTATGTGCATTGCACCTCCCACACACTGCTTAAAAACTATGCCCCACAGAATCATTTTAAATAACTCATATTCTACACAGTATGAACCTGTTATCTAAAAACTATTCCTTTGCCTGCTCTATTATAAAGGGACAAGAGACAGTTTACAAAGAACAAGCCTTACGGCTTCAGTCTCTTTGAGTTTCTAGCCTTTTCTTTTGAATACTAAAAATGTAAAGCAGTCTGTATCATTCAAATAATCTAATTTTCCAATCCACCTTCATTAACATTGCTGGCTGAAGCCAATTACAAATGCCTTAAGGCTTATAGCCTCATAAGCATGGTGTGACAGGTCAAATTTTATTGTTTGCTCCATCCATCATTACTGACACAGTAATTCAAAGTATAYAAGGCACAGTCTACTCACTGCTGCTTCTTTCTCCCTGCGCACCTGCTGTAATTTTAATGTAGAAGCTTATTAATAAAGTACATTGTTTTCTGTCATTCAGTGCTGGCTTCTTCCACACATGTGAAAAGAAAAAGCCCCAAATTATGCTTTTCTTCTAGCAGCATCTGATGTTCTCTCCTTTGGGGTAACGTGCCCAAGCAAGTCATCGCTGGTGATGCATTTCATCAACAAACACTTTTTATAAATCTAACACAATGTGGTAATGAGAATTAAAAAAAAAAAAAAATTCAGCTACAGAACAACCAACACCACAAAAAAAAAACCCCAAGCACCAAAAACCCCAAAACTTTTGGAGTGATCTAGAGAACTAACCAAGATCTTCACTTACTGTATAAAACATGGCTGATTGGCCTACATCTTCCAGTCTAAAGATGGGCACATAGCTTCATTTTTCAAGACACTAATGAGATGCAGTCTCATTTAATTCCGTAAGACTTCAGCACATATTTAAAAACACTCCCTAGAAAAAGGTTGTTTTTCTGAGTTTTTGGAATACTGAGCAGCCAACAGTGGGAATGTTACATATTCAGACTTCTAATTATTGGCAGTAGTTACCTGGGTGCCTAAATAAAAACATTGCCTTCAACACTGTAGATGCTCGTAAATGGCAAGGAGAAATATCAGTGACATTCTAAATGTTATTTCATCCCTCCAAAAAAAGCATACGTGGGCAAATCAGAAAGGCATAGGAAGCAAACACTTCCTGCAATGAGTTGCCCTTCTTCAGCATTGGTCTTTGCTATGTAAAGAAAGTCTGTCTCCCCGCACTTTTAAAAAACAAAACCCCCACAAAACATCAAAACCAGAAAGAAACAAGAATCTAAGTTAAATTAATTTACCACACTACAAATTGCTGTAACATAATCCCAAAATATTCATTGTTGTTTGACAATACCTCGGCAAAGAGTGTTTTAGACACGTATGACTTGCCCCCCGCCCCCCCCTTCATAGTGTTGGTTTTTTTTTTTTTGGTGTGTGTGTGTAATCTGGTAACAAGTGACACATAAACATGAGGAGCTGCATTATCATATGGCAGGTCTAATTACTAAGAGTTCTAGAGACTCTTAGTGGGTAAACATGAAATTAATATAGCCAATTTAAGGAAGATACATTTAAGTGAATCCCATCAATTGAATTCCAGTCAATTTAAATGAATGCAATAAAAAAAGCATAAAACCCCCAACAACAGTGCACTACTTTTGTTTGACTTATTTAGAGTTTATTATCTTGTGGGAGCACTGCTGAAACTCAAGACACCAACTGCAAAACCCTCCACTTCTGCAGCACCAGAACGATGAGCTCTTTCCGTTGCTTCACAGAGCTGTATGAGTGTTACCAGAGCCATTTGGGAAACCTGGCTTGTAAAGAATTTAAGGGAGTTGRATGCGAGAGAAGGAACCTTATGCTGCCTGAAACTTCATCTCTTCCTGTCACCCAGTGATGGTGCCTGTTTGTTGGAAACCTGAAGGTTATTTTATTCTGCACAGGTTTTTATACTGCATTTTCCAGCATGGTATTTATACATTGCTACTGCAGCTACATCTTGAAAAGTTTTTTTTTTTTTTTTTTTTTGGGAGTTTAGAGCAGTATTTTCTATATACTCAAGTTACCAAAATAATATGAAGAATGAATTACCACTTGTAGCAACACGCCTAATAGAGATACTTTATTGCAGTTTCCCCCAGATTCTGTGGGCTTAACTTGGTAATTAAAACATTCAACTTTGACAAGMCTGAACTATAGTAAAATAACAGATTCAGGAATTAAAGAAAAAATACGGATTTAGAAACTGACAAAATGTGTTAATCACAAAGAACCCAGTCTGTGCAAAGCCAAATTGTTTTGGATGGAGCAATGTCAGAATACGGAGAAACAAACTAAAAATATCCTTTCCCTGCTAGGCAAGGTTACAGAAAGGAGATAAACGTTGCCATACCCCAATTAGACCATCTTGCTTAACCCATAGTTGTTAAAACTTGGAGGTACCACTTCGGATAAATTTTGCTTTCTGTCAGGACCTTTTGCTCACTGGCCCCAGTATAGATCAAAGTGGTGGGAACGTTAAYTAATCTCTCGTAAAAGAAATTATACCAAGGAAGAACAAAACCAGGTTGCGAGCCATCTAACTCTGTCCCCAGAACGCCTCCAATATTTCTCTGTCCTGCCCTTACGCAGGATCTGAGAGAACACCAGCCTCCAGCRGAACCAAAGCAACTCCCCTCTCTTTCCAACACTGACCAGTGCCTTTAACAGAGTTTTAAGTAGCCGGTTTCCCACAAAAACAATCAGTGTCCTCTGTATAAGAGGATTCTTCATGGGATTAGAAAGATTTCTTGTCTTTTATTTTTTTTGCCAATCTGTGTTTGCAGAACTGTGTTAATGAAGGCTCCTTCTCCAAAGACTAAAGGGATCACAAGAAGCAGCCTCTGAAAGAACATCATGTCTTGGGCCACAGCAATTTCTCATTAATTCATAGAATCTCAAGGCTRGCAGTATGACAAAGCAGCCGTTACCATGTAAAAAACTGCCCAGAGCTCTTCGGTTTTCCCTCTATCTGTTGATTCACTGCAGAAACCTCTATTTTAGCTGTTCTCACAATTCATACTACGCCAGGTGAAAAATCTTGCAAACATGTATATATTCATGGGGTTACGCAGGCCTAGTTTCTCCCAGTTARGATATAAAATTGGTAGAGGATCATTTGGGATTTTGAATTTACTATTTGACACCACTGAAAAGCAAAAGCTTCTCCACTTCAACATAAAACTAAATGGGATTTGAAAGGAAGCTCAGGAATTTGCTGAATTGCATGGTTATTTGAACAGAGTTCAAAAGTTATAGTTCCCAGCTCCCTCAGGGTTTAATAAAGGTTACCCTGACCAGGGGAAAGCACAGATCTCTTTCTTCTGGATTGTTTATTTGTGGCCAAAAAATAAACCCTAATACCCCTGAGAGGTAGCACTGGAAAGAACACAGGAGGTAGAAAGACATTTTCCRAGTACATTAATTGACCAAAAGATAAATGTTGTTCTTTGAGCATATGCAAAAATAGCCCTTAGACATCAACTATCTTAAGATATTGGCATGGATTACAAGGTACACARGAATACCTGATTCCCGATTCTCTGCTCATTCCTTGAGACCACGCAGAGAAAAGAACCATATAAACAACAGGATGCCTTTAGGATAAACAGCACTTCATCAAATAACATTGCTCACCTCATGCTTCAAGCCAAATAAACTCTGCAGCTGTGGTAGGCACAGTGCAGAGCTCTAGGCGTTTTGCTTTCTGAGAGACAACGTTTATTATTTAGGACTTGATTATGCAATAACAGCATCACGTAGCTTTTGGATTACAAGACTCGAGTCTCACTGGCCCAGGCTACAGGCTGAGGGACCATCTGCCGTGCTGGGAATACAGTGGCCAGATATGCCCGAGTCAAACGGGCGATCTACAAAGGTACTCAGCAATAGGCAAATTCTAGTTCTCCCACAGTCCTCTGGATGCTGAAAGCCTCATGCCAGATGTATTGCTACAGGTAGGAAACGCCCTGCAGCAAAATGAATTAAATAACAAAATAGGAATGAATGTTGAAAACCTACTACTGGAATAAGGAAGTAGTAACRACTCCGTAAAATATTTTTCCTGTAGAAAACAGTCACATCGCATTAAACCTATCGATTTCCACAAAAAGATAKTTGAATACTCCATTAAAAATCCCGACAGCTTGATCAGAAAACTGCAGGAAACTTAGCAATGATGCTGTCATGTCTTATACAGACACATTCGATTTAACACAAACAAACAATGTCACCACACCCCCCCAAACCCCTAAATCATTCAAGCTTTTTTCATCATGACTTCAAAGTAGCTCTCCCAGTATTTTATTAAGGGAGAGAGTCCAGATCTTTCCAAACTACGAATGAGGAAAACGCAAATTGCCCAGCATCACAACATGGGCCAGTGGAAGAACTGGATAACGTACCAGATCTACCACGTACGGGTTCAGGCCATGATAGACTATGTCAGGCCTAGACTCTGAACTCAGAGCAAAGAATTGAGTTCACAGATTAAAAAGAGGAAAGAAGATGAAGAAAGAGGGGGAGAGGAAAGAATAATTTATTCTTGTACCTCCCACCAATAATCTCTAAATTTTGTACAGGGAGCAAATGCACAAGGCTGATTTAATTTTCTTCTCCATGGATTTCTTTAGCCATATCCTAACTTGTCTTACTCTTTCTGTCTTTCCTTCCCTGCCCGCCCCCTCCATCTTTCCTTAATTTTCCCTTACAAAACCAAACCAAAGCTAAAAGTTAACACAGAATTTAATCCAATTCTTCATCTAACTGAGGACAGGACAGGACTTAACACTTGCTAAACCTCTGCTGAGTATCTTGTTTTCCATCAGGAATGGCAATCCCCCGTGTTATTGGAAAGGCTGAGTCATCCCTTAGACAAACTGCAGACAGGGAAAGCTGTACAAAACCACAGCTGGACAGCAGCACCCCGCGCCCAGAGGGCAGGTAATCCAGCGATAGTTGGGTTATGAAAAACCAAACCATGTTGCACAATACGCAACACTTGGACACTTTAACAAATATTTGTTAATTGTGCTTCTGGATACAGACTCCTCCTAATTAAACATAGCAGCCCTCACATTGCACACATTTAACTAATAGCGTCTTGTTATTTTGGTCATTATTTTTTCCTCCTGTTACAAGACTGTTGGAAAATTATTTCTCTTGCACATCCTTTAGTATCAAATTTGTTACCTAATGTTATGACAACAGGAGGCGATTTTTCCATTTTCAAACAAAAAAAGACATGATCATGGACTTAATTAGTTTGCAATGATTTAATTAACATTTGCAGAACAACAATGTACCTAATTAGAAGCATAATGATTATACCAATGGACCTTTCCATCTTTGAAGGGACCATTAGTCATTGAGGTGGTATGTTTTGTAATTTAAGATCATCCTTATTTTCATTTTCTGATTAGTTAAGTGCAGTCATCATCATGTTCAGGTAATTGCTTTATTAACTAGCTTAATTAAACTTCCTGTAAAACTGACAGCTACAGAGTTATTCTTCTTACTGTGCTGCTGACAAAAACATTAACTAATTACATAGCGCTCTTTACAGGGCTTACYTACCTCACAAGTTTAATTCATTAGTACTTTAAAGAGCTTTGAAAACTTAGACTGCAATATACTATGGAAGTGCTTTGTATTGTCAGTGTATTAAACAGAGCTGTTATACCCAGGAAATAGCAATTTCTCTTTACAAAGTTTTATAATAAGGGAGAGAGCCCGTGCATTTTAAAGCATCCACATTTCAAGTGGTAATAGAGACTTAGTGAAATTTTTGACAGATCTAAAGCCCATAGAGTTCCAGTTTAACAGGAAAGGGTGATAGAGAGTTTCTAAAGCTTCCAGAATTATAACAAAATTATCCAAGTCCAAAAAAATACTAGGAATGATTGCTGGAAACAGGGTATGAGGACTGAGTAGGTACAGGCCACATTTTACATTTGTGTTCAAATTTTGTAATGCACAAGCACTGAATTATTGGTGCAACTAAAGAATCCCACCACCCAGTAGAACTAGTTTGTCATCTGGAAAGCAAAACACCCACCACACACCACAACCAACCATCTTCATCCCCTTCAACTTTAGCACTTCTGTGAAGCAGATAAAATAACCCAGATCAACAATGGAGACAAAAGAACCAGAAAGATTTAATGCCTAAAGGGTGGCAAGATTTTCAAGCAGTACCACTCTCATATGGAGCTAAATCAACCTAAGATCCACTGAAGTACTCAGCACCTGTCTCTCCTATTGCAATAGTTTGGGTGACATTTTTAAATCCCCTGTAGCACAAGATCTGGGCACAGACTTCTCATCATTTTCAATACTTGCCCATTTACCTTTGTGTTGGAAACCAACACCTTTGAATAATTTTCCAATGGAAGATGAAAAAGATAAAAAGTTTCTTTTGACTAGCCCTCAAATTAGTCGAGACACTGAAGGCTTCTATGTATTTGATGGAACTGAGAAAGCAAGTTAAAAATCCTGAGCCTGTATCTAAATTAACCAGTAAGCTTAAACATGGCAGTGTATAGTTTACATTTTATATATCCCCGCCCCCCATGAGCCTTGTATTATTGAGTGCTTTGGGTTGGATCACTCTCCCCAATTTTATCAAGAAGTTCTTGCCTGTAGGTCTACAATGTCTCTCTTAATGAAGAAAGTTTCACTTGTTAAAAGATAAAGTTGGTTTTGATGAAAAGCCATTCAGTTAGAAAACCTCAAGAAAGTCTGCTGCACTGACTTCCCGAGGATGCTTGGACCCGCCATTAACCCAACATGTTAACCTGAGCGAGGATCCATGATTCTGTTTCACTCTTTTTTACCCTCAGTATCAGTTACTGAGCATCTCTAGAGACGTCCAGGCATAAGACCACATTGCAGTAGTGGTCCTCAAGAATATGCCACATAGCTCATATTTCTGCTGGGCCAATAATATTTCCTCTGCCGCTCTGCAAATGGCTGCCTTCAGAGAATCCTAATCCCTTATAATTGAGGTGGATGAGCACAGTCAGTTCCCAGAATCACCAGCACTATAATTAACATAAGCAAAATGCTTTCTTTGAAAATGCAATCTCTCTGCAGAAAGCACTAGAACAAAGAGCGTAACAGTCTGAGGATTATCAAACAGTGCAAACCAGCAAAATGATAATGCTTTTGCTATTTTGCCATATAGCCTTTATGAATGGAAGATTTTTGTTATCCAGTCAGGAATAACTACAACATCACTTAAAAGAACAACAATTAAAAATGCATTTTATGTTACTTTCCTGGAGTTGAATCCTTAAGGATTGCTCAAAATTTTCATAAAAAGAGAACAATTCAAAGTCCTCCATATTCCACAAGCTCTATTGAGCCTCATTCTGGATCAAGTTCTGCAGCCTTAATTTTGCTTTAAGGTCTGAAACTAAACTTTGAACAGGTTTAGTTCAAATGCCAAGCAATGATATAAGGAATACTCAGGACCTGTTTAAAAAGAAATTTCAACCTGAGTCAGAGTTGAAATGGAAAAGGAATATGCTCCTTTCTCAAAGAGCAGTACTTTGATGAAGTGAGTACGTTAGCTCCATTATCAGCTTGCCTTATCTAAAGATATGGATGCCTCCACTTTTTCATAAGAATCCAAGAACCACATTGGTTCAGCCCTGCGATCCCTCAGCCTAGTATCCCGCCAAGTTGCGGACCCTTATAAGTAAGAAAACTACAAAGGACTAAAAGAAAGAGCAAATTAGAAACAGAACAAGTCAGTCCTGCTGAACTRCACCAATCATCCCAGCTTCTGGTAATCGCTGGCTTAGGGACTCAGTGTGCTAGAGGTTTACCAGCCTGCAGTGGATCCATTCTCCACGGATTTATATAAATCCCATTTATATCTTTGGCCTGCAGAATACTGTGCTGCAGTGAATTTCACAACTTTATTTTGAGCTGAAAAAATAAAAATACTTTGTTTTGAAACTACTGATTTATAATTTCATTAGATCTTGTTTTATGAAGTACAACATTCCTTTTCCAATATCAGTCATGATTTCATATAAAATCWTGCTGAAGTGTTCTAGTTAATTCTGTGCTTCCTTGCAGGTTCCACATCTCTGACAGCCATTACAGCCCTTCTCTGAGCATTTCCTAATTCTACCATGTCAGCTTTGAGATGAAGTGATGATAACCGAAGGCAACGAGAAGTCCAGGCATTTACAGAGAAACATAATCACGTTTTGTGCTTGTTCTCAATTCCTTTTTTAACACTTTATTTGCATTTTTGCCTGGCAGTGATCATTATAATGTCTTCCGAGAAACAGCCAGAATTATTCTAAGATCAAGTGGCTGAATAAGAGCCTGTGATACGTATACTTGGTTATTTTCTCTTAACATGAATTGCTATGCATTTATTGACACCCAAGTTTCATCTGCATTTTATCAGCCAGTCATACTTCTGCAGCATCATTTCCTTTTCATTCGTTTTTACCTCAGCTAACAGTTCGAAGCATGGAAAGAGCAACCCCCGGTACAAACATTACTGACAGTGTTGAATGGTAGTCCCCAGACATTAGTGAAACGCTCTGACGCTGCTCTGCCAGGCCATGAACTATAAGCCCAAACCCCGACTCCTGCCAAACCCCCTGCTGTGCTGGCAGGAAAAGGCAAAAATCGAACTGAGCCAGGATGGATCAAAATGCTGGTGTGTATGCGTACACCGCCTGCCTGCCTGCGTAGATGGCCAATATACAATTTCAGAAGACTTTTCCCCCCCTGAAATGTAGCGGCTACTCTCCGTCTTTTGTTTACAAGTTTAGCAAGAATCCTTTCATTTGCCCACCATATCATTACACGTTCAGAAAGCAGCTGATGCAGAGCTAGACGCGAATACGTACATACAAATGCAAAGCAGCATGGTATTTGCCCACACTCAAATGTCCACCTCTTTGCCTTTTCGCAGTCAATACTGGAACATGCCAGCACTGCCCTGCCAGAAATAATACTTGCCAACAGCACTGCATATGAAAGAAAATTACCAAAGAAAAGCTTTGATTTTAGTGACTTAAGGGCAAGAAAGCGGGATCACATTATCTGGTGAAAACTAATGGTGAATTTGAGGGAAGCAGTTGTATTCTGTTCGTAAAAGATATCAGAAACCCATGATCATTACTGACCATAAAAATGTTATTTGTTAGGACATTAAAATATACCATTAATTTTAATGCTCTGCCTAAAGTATTTTCAGCTCATTTACCAAAATGTGTCTTTTGGGGGGGGGGGAAACAACCACTAAAAAAACCCAAAAAACCCAACAAAAAACCCAACAAAACCCCCCAAAGCAATGAAGCAGAGCTTTTAGAAGAAATTGTAGAGAGGCAATGATGTTCTACAGGTTACTGTAAGAATATACTCACAGATTTACAGTGTACTCTATACAGCAAAGAATAATAGCACTGCTATAAGCATCTCCTTGATACTGCGTAAAGGTTAAGCAGACATGTATCCTTTTGCTAGGACTGGATGTTACAGAAGGATTACCAATCAGCACAACACTGGAGGAGCCTTCAATCAAAAACATTTAGAAAAAGCAACTACAAATATGCAATGCAACAAGCAATCGCTCCTGTGGAACAGTACTCAGAAAGCAATGAAACCCTACCTTCCCCAGGCGGTGGTAGAGAATGTGGGCAAAATTTGTGGAAAAGAAGTTGCTGCACTTGAGAGACCAACAAGATGCTGTAATTGTCAATTGCTAGGACAGGAGCAATTGATAGTTAAACGCACAATAAACGAAGATGAGACAAAGTTGCTTCAGAATAGGTCTGCTAAAGTCTCCTTTAAAAAAAAATACCACTCAAACAGAGGCAACTTCTGGGAGGTATGTCTTTGATAGTCAAGCACGTCAGCAACAGGAATTGTTTGATGTCTTCATTATAGCTGTCGGGCTTACATCGTAGTCGCAATAGTTTGGTGAATTTATGACATTGGCAGAATTTCCGATGAAAACCATTTGGATCTTATCATAAGAAATATAGAAGGTCAAAAAAAAGACTCAGAGCTAACAGGGATGCAGGTAAGATGCACAGAAATTAGTTCAATAGGATGACTGAATATGCAATGAAAGCTATTTACTACAGAATATCTTATATACTCTCAAGAGTTCAGACAGAAAAATTTTTCAAAATGAGCCCAATTTTAATCCTAAATACCAGTGCTAAATTACTRTATTACATACTCCTAGAGAGTATTAAAGAGAGTAGCTTGTTTAACAGGCAACTTGGAGCCCTTTTTCTGTAGTCTGTGTACAAGGATGAGAGAGTTTCTGCCGATTTGCTCCTTCGGCCATACAATCCTTCAGCCAGAACAGAAGAGAGGCTTAAATGAATTAGCTGTGGCAGCATTTTAATATTTGTGTCCATTCATGGATGAAGAATTCAAGCTGCCTAGCTGAGAAGAGAATGTAGCTGCAATATCATCATTGCTGTTACATCACAGCAGAGAATTTTTTCCCCTGATCACTTTGTTTTCCTGGATTTTTGGGGGGCTATTTTTGAATTTTAAAGGGTAGTCTTACTGGCTGTCAARCCTTACCTTGCATGCAGGGAGAGAAGAAAACCTTAGGGGTATTCCCTAAACATGACTTCCAGTGCCTGAAGTGCTGTTTATGGAATGTGTATCTGAGACATGGAAGGCTTTATTTGATAATGGGAGACCTGGACTGTTGAATGGCTGTGAAGCCAGTTTATTTTAACTAATCAAGCCCTAACGCGATCATATTTTCAGTATGACAATGAGCCAGTTTATCCCCACTGGCTTATGGGATTTTTTTTTTTTTTTTTTTATGGTACCATATATGCTGCATCTGGCACACAAGCATATTAAAACTGTGGTTTAAATGAATTGTAATATGTTACCCATGCAGCCTGGAAACAAAAAATTAGTTAGAAAAAATATCTATCACAGAACAATGATACTGCCAAGTTATTTTACCATTTGGAGACCAAATCTTAAAAACAAGAACTAGCCCAAAATCCTCTTGTCCGAACAAGCCAATAATCCGATCCAATGAATTTTTTCTGTTGCATCAATATTGAAAGTGTTCTACTTCATTAGCAAGAACGAACTATTTAGAGAAACATGAATCATGAAAGTCATAAAATTCTGATTTGTCATTCTGATTTGCTGTTTGTCAAATATGTAAAAATCTACACTTATCAGCACTTTTTACACCAAAATATACCAAGAACTGAAGTAGACTCTAATTTAATACTGCCTATTAATGAAAGCTATTTCATCTTCATACTACAGCCTGGATGACCACAACAGAGGATTTCGGGTCACAGGCAGAACTTACCTTGGTAGTATACGTGTGTCCATCGGATCCACAGACAGCGCTGGCGTGCGTCATGGGGCAAGGCTTGCATTTTACTATGTTAGCTGGTCCAGTCCAGTGCTTCTGGGCCAAGTTTCCTTTCTTTTGTCGAAGGCTATAAAATAAGAGACACCAGGTTTTTTTGAACATGCTTGTACAAAGCAGAAGAATGAAAGCTTCTCTGAATAAAGCAAAGCTGGATTTTCAACACACTATTAATTTAAAGTAAATTAAACGTAGCTCCTAACAACGCTCCTATACTATGGCACATTACAGCAGGCAATCTAAAAGTCTTTTATTAGTAGGCAATCCTAGATTTACAATACTTGGCAGCTTCATTTTGATTTATAACTACAAATGACTTCACTTAAGAATACGGCATTTTGTTCAACTACACAGCGTTTCTGGTGAAGCAGGCAAGTCGCGTTACATCAGGTTGCATTTAGAGACATTTTTAYCAGGCCTTCTCCGAGTTGCCAAGTTACTGTAAGGTAGCAACAATTTAAAAGAAAATCCTTTGAAAAACATTGCAATTGATATTATGCTTATAAAAGCGTATAAAATCACCGAACAACTTTGTCATTGGACATGCAGTAGCCCTCTCCACATGCCAGCTACTGAACAGCTGTGGTTCTCGGATCAATCACAGTCCCCCCAGGAATGCTGTAAAGTGACAGAGAGCATCTCCAAACCTACAAATGCATTTGTACCACGGGAGTGACTGCAGTTGTCCTCAAGTCACGGACTAGTCAATTATTGCATTAAAAATGTCTGTGAAGAGACATCTGCTCCAAAAACTTATTGCAAAACGTGCAATTGATTCTGATTAATAGCTCATTTTCCTGTCATATTGAACTACTTGACTGATACAACATTAAGTAATTATCACCAGTATACTGTTGTAAGCTGATTAAAAGTTTGCTTTAGAAACCACAAGTCAACATTACAATGCAGATTCATTTTGGCCATGCGTACTTGTCTTTCACTTGAAAACATTTACAAGGGAAGGCAAGGYATCGCATCAGCTTTGCTGGAGACTGTTAAGAAAAATAACTGCCATCTGTTCTCATACTACAGTAAAAAAAGATACGATATAACAGTTCAGCTAGAAATACATTTCAATGCACCGCTGAATAACTTTATCACAGTTTTAGAAAAATATATACAGATATATTTTAAAGCAATTTCACTACAGCTTGCAATTTGCTACACAATACTGACTCTGATGTAATGACACATTCAGCTGCTAAAATAATAAAAATTCTATTCTTTCATCTCAGTTCTAGTTTTCTTCAAGTCTAACCTTTGTCACAGTGATGAATAGTACTATTAAAAAGCTTGTGTCCACAGAAGGAATCCAATCATGATATCATAAACTATGAAAATAGAAGCCTTGTATTAAAGACTAAATTCCCTTGCTATTTTGAAGAAATTTTCTTAATGCACAGAGCAGCTTTCCCTCTTTCAGATGCATTCTGCCTTGCAGAGTTACCATAAAGCAGACGCTAAATGCTGCAGATGGGGGGTTGCTCRGCTCTGAACCCCCAAATACAACTCTGCAGACAGGCTCTTATGCTGGGGCTGTACGAATCATTTATTTAAGTTTTCCAGAGTAACTTTGACTTTTCTGCAGCCCCCTTGCCTCCAACAATGCTTTGTTACTAAAATGTAATGATTAYCTTATTTCCTGGAACTGTTTCAATTACAGGCATTTCTTTTGTCTTTTCAGCTTGACAAGAAAATTTCCTTGTTCACTTTACTTATGGCCCTGCACTTCTAGAAACACACAAACTCAGAGTCAAAAATGTGTTTGGATGTCGTACTGTAAACACTGATGAGCAGAGACTGGAGACAGATGTGAAAGGTGCTGTGCTTCTCCTTTGGAGACTGCAGAAGGATGGATCATGGTATAAAGCAGACTTCTTACCTTTTCACAGACTTTGATTTCCACAATCTCAAGAGACAGACCCTTGTCTATATGCCAAATTGTTAAGAAGAAAGTTTTAGGATTAGTTATAGAAAAACAGCTAAGAAATGCTAAACTTGAAGTGTATGATTTAGTGCCATCATCATCAACGCCATTAGCCACAACGCATGCAGGATCGAGATGAGCGACTGAGCTAATGAGCACCTCATCAAAATTAAATGTAGATTGAAGTTCTTAGCTAGACTGATGCCTAACAAATCACAGGATCTTGAGGCTCTGAGTGGCAAGTATAAAACACATTGTACAGCATTTGTGGACCAAACTACATTCAGGCATTTTACACTATAACCTTAAGAGAAAAGTCCACTCTGGACATGGCTGCTTGTCCCTCTCTGCATAGCCTTACATCCCCCTGGCTCTTAATTTCTTTAATCCTGCCGTGGTCCCTTCAAGATTCATATTGCAAAGCCAGTTTCTATTCTAAGATTCTGCTGGAGCTAATAATGTTTTCCACTCTCCCATCTTCACAAAAAAAAAAAAAAAAAAAAAAAAAAAAAAAAAAAAAAAAGTAATTTAATTTGCCCATTTCAAGTCATTTCAGCAGCTCATCAAGCCTGGTGGCCCTTTCCATCACTTTGCTGAGAGTGAAAAGAACATGCACAGCCTTAGGCCTAAGCTCTGTTCTCGCCGCAGCTGCGTGGAAGCCAACAGCAAGCCATGTGCGTAAAAGCAGAGCCTCCCCCTTAGCTAGCAACTATAATGGTTTCACCTGAACTTGATTTGCAGTGTTTCACTTACAGACACTGAAGGTGACATTATTCTCCCCCCCCCCCCCTTCATCTTCAGGACCTTCTTTTGATAATAAGAGGAAATTTATTCTCTCAAAGAGAGTGATATTTAATAACAAGATGAATTCACRGTGTACATCTCAAAGTATTTTATTCTTTTAAAGAGAAAAAGTTAGCAGTTTTAGTAGCACCTCATATAATGTGCATAACAAGGCAGGGGATTGCCAATTAAATCACACATGCAGAAGTTAGGATGGCTGCAGGTTTCTTGGAGCAGCATAGCACAGCAGCCATTTTGGTGGCAAGAAACAATTTGGGTTTCAAAAGTGAATATATCCCTTTCAAGCTACAGTTTTGTCAGAAGCAATAGCACAAAGCGTCACTGTATTTGAAGCACGTCAAAAATRTTTTTTTGTCAGCTTGGCCAAGTGAGCAACAGCCGAAAGTTTTAACTGGATACCCAGATTCCACACCCCCGCCAAAAATACAGGTAAGCACCTATTTCCTGGAGAGAACATCTATTCTTCCAAAAGTAAACAGTCCAAAAAACTCCAGTCTTTTTCGGGATTGATATTTTGAGAGGTTGGATAAGACTTTTGGAAGCTTTTCAATCCTATAACCCATAACAACACATCAAACATCCAAACAAACAAATTAAAACCTAGACAAGAATATTGGCTGCCACAAGCAGACAGCCTGCAAATCCCTTCTCAATGGAAGTGCACATTCACAGACTCTGGGAACATGTTTTGCTATGCTAATCATCTTGTTTTAGAATAAATATGTCAGGAGCAAGGCAGGCCAAAGCAAATTAGGCCTTATTCTTCTTTTCTGACAACTTAACCAACTTTAATCCTGCTTTGAGACTCAGAGTTGAAAGGATCTACTACAAATCATTAGAAAATAACAACTGTGCAGAGAGAACGAACCAGAAACTCCCCACTGGGGTARAAGTCTGCCACATTTGTAAGGACAAGAGGGCCAAGTATTTTCAATATTCCAAAAGCAAATGGACACGAATGTCCTGCTCAAGTATGAAGACTCACAGGCAAACCCTGCCTGCTTTTGCTTTTCAGACTGGTGAACCGATGCGCTGAAAGGTGTAAGATTTGAGGAGTAGCTAAGTTTTACAGAATTCAGCCTCTTAACATTTTAATGCATACAGAAATTTTAGTGGTTTAAAATATTCACATTTCAACACAGGGAGAACGTACACTGACTCAGCTTCATTACTCTTTACGCGGACACGCTACTTACCACATACTGTGAAAATACAGGGAGACCGCATCTGTTTTGCTTGCACAGGAGCAGGAAGAATGCAGCAGGGTTTCCAGATGCCGTCGGCTAGATGCTAGGACGCTACGTGGTAGCTCTGCCAGCCGCGCTGCACAGCCCACCCCAGAGCCACAACCGCCCGCACTCCAACGCAGGTCTTCCAAGCACAAAGCTTTGGCTGTGAAAAAGGGAGCTCTGAAGCTCTAGGAAAGCTGGCTCCACTCAAGATTTTAAGGCTTCCAGGTGTGCCCCGGGGAGCCAGAAGCCAATGAGCGCTGGGGTGTGCAGCTGGCAGCCTTGCCCCAGCTGGCAGCCCCGGGGATGCCCGCACCTGGCTGGTGACTCTGGGCTCTCCTGGCTGGGAGCACCGGCCCTGGGCACTGGGACAGCCTGCTGGGGGGGTTCGAACTCTGCCTTTGATTCAGCAAAAGTTTATCAAACCCAATGCCTCGAACAAAGCATTTCACACTGAGTCGTATTTGTTTTGAAAAAATCCACAGCCTTTGTTCCTGAYGAAGTCTCTGAGCGGATGACATGGGCTGTGCTGTGTGGGGATCTCTGCATCTTCGCTTATAACAATTCTCTCCAGGATGGCACAAATGAGCGTATATGGCAATAACCTCTGGCAAAGCCAGAGGACAAAATAAAGTCCCTTGCACAAAAATGATGGTTTTTTTAAAATTTACACTTACATTTATGATTTGTTTTATTTACATTTAATTGTAAAGTTTACACAGGTCCTAGAACTATGAATAATTTCATTTTTATTTGCCTCAAAATACTCTTGGAAAAATTGAAAATTTTAAAATATTTTAAAGTAGACTTTTTAAAAGGGAATAATTTATCTTTTAGGGTGAAACCTGGAGGCGATCACCAAGGAGCATCATAACCACAATATAGGAAGTGAGGGTGGATATGAAATGGATAAGCTTAGTTTCACCCGATACTTACTTCCAAACTATTGCACAAAGTTCATTTTCTTACCATTTACTGAGCTAATTGATAGATTTTCATTAATTTACTTATTGAGAAGACAATGATCTCTTAGCCCCTCTTCTGCACCTGATTTCTCCTGTTGATGAAGTGTCTAGGTGAAACTGTGGTGAATATAGCACAATATGACTAGGTGGTCTATAAAGACATGAAATTAAAAACAGGACCTTGTAAATTTGATACAGAATGTGTAAATCAAGAATATCAGTGTTTAATTTTTGAGACAACAGCTTATGAGAAAACATGAGCATATTCTATTTTAATACGCTGTATAATTTTGCTACCTAAGATAATGACTGTAACTCTGAAAAACAATTGAGAAATTATAATATAATTTAAAATGGCATTATATCAACTTYTTTTTTGTTTCCATTAATATTTGTCTTATCACTGCCAGCTAGAAACAGCCAAAATATCAACAGATGATATAAGCAAGGCGAATTCTGTGCTTTTATGTAGTTACATTTGATCATCCAAGTGCAAATTCAATTGAAGCTGTAAATGAACTTTAATATTAATAAAGATATAAAATGCACTATTCAGACTTTTCATCCAGAAGAAAATTTAGAGTATGTTACTCCTCTTCAAGACTGATTATTCCCAAATGCACATACAGTAAATTAGCAGATTAAGCACTGATGGTTTTATTGCAATTATAAATCAGGCTCCTTTGAATACGTGTTGGCAGGCTATTATTTTGAAAGTCCTGCCAAAGTTTTGGGAGGAAGGAGACAGAAGTTCCTCCTTGGGACTTTAGAATGTATTTAGTAATTTTATTGGACAAGAAAAAGACACTTTACCCAAAGGAGTTTTTGTTAGATGAATTTTCAAAGGTCTGCTGCAAATAACAGTAGAAAGTTTCTCAAAAAACCCCCCAACAAACAAGTTACACAATTTCTTCTAACAGAAAGTGTCAGGTAAACAAAATAGAGAGATTGGTACTGTCTCTTCTTGTTCTTGAAGTCACTGTTTCAGTGACATTACACAAGCCTAGAATTTGGCTCAATACATGTTGCAAATTACTTGCAACGCTCACCTCYCTGTGTTTCTGCTGCCTAAAGTAATACAACTACTTACTTCAGGTCCTATCTGAATAGTATTGAGCTGGTCAGGAATTTTTTGATAAAACAGGCCTTAGCTACAAAATACTAACTTGACAAAACCAAATTATTTCATGGAGATAAATCGGTGTTACTGAACTTTTAACAACATTGCCACTGGAGGTCTAGATGGTGTTGTGCCAGTTTATGGCAGGCTGCAAGTGACCTTGAGGTACCAAGGTTGGGGCTTTGCAGATGCCTTGACGCGTAAAGTGCTATAGGGACAGAAGCTCTTGTTTCTATTTCCTCTGCTCTAAAGCCAGAAGTCTGAAAGCCCTCAGAGCTCTGGTCCTAGTTGGGCTGATTGCATGGAAGACCACCTCTTCCCAATGGTCTCTTCCAGAGACCTCTTCCATGCAGCAAAGGCAATCTCACCATCCTCAGGGTTTGCAGGTTCCCTGGAAGGCAGGTCGGAGCTAGGCACCCACATGTGGGCCCAGCTAGTCCAAGGATTCTCCATATAACCTTGTCTTTAGGTGACTGTGAGTTGTGTGCATTAATTTTCAATTATGCTCACATGGAGACGTTCCTCAAGATTAGGATTAACTTCGTCCATCTTTCTTTCTTTCCAGACCTTACATCAAAGCAAAATGCCGTATGTCACATACAACTACTTATCAATCAAGCCCTACTGAAATAAAAGTTCAGTGCACCAAAGCAGGTACCAAGTATTTGTGCTTGCTGAGAAGTTGGAAGGAGCTCTGACAGAGCAAACTTAAATGGTTTCCGGAAGCTGGAACAATTCACTGTGGAAAGAGTTTAAAATGTACTGCCTGTACCTTCTCTATGCCTTGTGCACAGTTTGTTCTTGTGTCCCTGAAGGAAGCTTATCACACTGAAGATAAACTCAGCAGTGCCTGGCTGTTTCCATCTTTCCTTTGCATAAGACGTTTCTCTTGTTCTTGAGGAAAAGAATGACAGAGCTGAAATTTGCCAGCATAAATGGCAATGCTCTATTCTCTCTTTGTATCACTTTTGTATTCTGTTTATTAGAGCTAAGAGTTTGGCCTCATTTCTATAACCTTTCATATTTTTCACAAGAGCTGTATATACTTTGAGCCACTACCAGTCAAGCTACGTGAAGAAAACAGTCTACACATATTGCCTTGAAAAAAAAAGGGTACTAAGCTTTTGAATTAGACACAGACTCCTTATTTAATACAAACACTGYAAAATGAGAACAGACATATGATTAGAGTAATTTTTCTGCCTGGAATTTACACCTTCACATACAAAGAATAGCAACATGCTGAGCTGCCTTGCATTTCAGCATCATCCCACTGGACATAGATACTACCACTTTCTTTGATTTCATTATTCAAAGAAATAATTTCAACTATCTGATTGTACTAAGCTGTTGATTACTTTCTCTTGCTGCCTTCATATCTGCTCCCCAACAGATCTGGCTTAAAAGAGCCATAAGAAATAAAAGGCTTCTACTCACTGTACTTTGGTAGGTGTGCAAAGATTCTTAATGGGGCATGGTGGTGACTGGGGGCCTTTCTGGCAGAATGAGGCTTGTTCAAGACTTTCTCCCACAGTAAATGGATACTCTACGTGCTTGCTGTTCTTTCAAACAATGACACTGATGAGATTACACTGGGAATGAAATTTGTTCATTGCTGGAGAGCACCAGTAGTCACAGGGCTATTCTCAGAACGCAGGCTGTACTCAGAAGACAGAGTTGGAGATGAAAAATTTAGGGAAGAGTGAAAAGGAAAATCTCGACTGTTGAGGTGAAAGTGTATCAGGCGTCATTCCAATGAAATGAAAAACAGGTATTTCCAAGGGAAGAGGGAGCGTCAAGCCTCTATTTCTTACCAACAGTAAGACGGCAGTATAAAAATAAGCATGGGGGAAACAACGTACCAGGAGGAACTTGTCAGCTAAATATAGGGAAGGCTGAAAGTTTTGGTATAGCAATATGTTTTGCAAGAAAAAATCCTGACACATCTTGCAGGGGAAATGCCCTGAAGATTCTTGCATGGATCCTACTAGGTCCAGGTAGCAGCCAACTCTTGAAAGAGAATAAAGGGTCTTGGGGCCCAGGGTGCTCAAGGTTATTGGTTCAGCAAGATGAAGGAATCTTTTTATTTTTTATTTTCTTATGGGTTTTAAAGGAACAGAGGATTTGGAAAAGCTGGCATAGATTCCGAAGACCTAGAGGGCCAGAAAAACTGTAGTCTTTGAGACTGACTGATTCAATACAGCTGCTGCAGGTAATTTCTGAGATCCAGCAACACTGAGTCAGAGAACCCCCCCAATGCATCTACTTGAGCAAAGCTGCTCAAACAGCAGCAAGGCCTGTGTCTAAACAGCTATAATATGGCATTTAAATATGGATACTGTTAAAATGCCAAGACAACTAGTTCTGCACAATATCAGGATCTCTCAGTACAAGTGTCCTTCTGAGATGTTATTACCTGGCCTTACTTATTCCTGGACTAAAAATGGTAAGATTCTTTATTAAGGTCATTAGAGAAGCACATGGATTTCTGCCTTTGGGCACTTCAATGCATAAAAATGGTGTTTGAAAGGTCCCCTTACATTCTTAGCTAACACATAACTGTGCTTACAGACAATTTTTTTTTTTAATCTAAATTCTTAATGATTTGCAACTTTTAGACCTAATACATATGCTCCACAGCTGCATAGATATGAAAACTGGCAAGGTACACAAAGGAAAAGAACCAAACCAAAAAATCCACAAAAACATACAATCCCAGTGTTTTTAAAAGTCATTATGCACTCCTGAATAAATAACACAGCTTCTAAACTCTGCCTGTTCTCATGAATTTTCATAAGAGAATTATTTTCCTTTTCATCGTTATTTTTATACTAACATAAAAAGGAATCTCAGACACCAAACTATGTAAAAATAAAATGAAGCGCCTTGAATTTCAAAGGAGGAGGGGAGATAGCAGGAAGTTCATAATTAAAGCTGAAATCTTCTCTGCCACTCCTCAGTTTGTAGTAATCTTCATCAGCCACTTCTGAACCCTGGATTTTGCATGCTGGGTGAGATGCTGTAACTTGGCACAGACTGCTTAAAGGTGAAGCGTGCAGCAAATTTAATACTTCTGTGGCATTGGGTTTCTTTCCTTCCTTCTATGACAGCCTATGTGTTTTTTCCCTGTTACCAGGAAAGAATACTTCTTAAGAGGATGAAGGTACCTTTTCTCTGCCCAGGATCTGATTATTTTGATATTAAAATATTGTCTTGATCAGGTCTGCCTCCTTCTGCTGGCGGAGCTTGCCAAGATCTCCGGGGAAGCTGAATTGCTGATGGCATGTGAGATTAATCTGAGCTGTCACATTTGTTTGGGAAAAAAAGCTGATCCTCACTCACTATGCTCTGTTTCATGCGATTAGACAGCTTCAAAATTGTTTTCACCAAATCTGGCAGAGCAGTCATTTTCCACCATTTCCCTGCTACAGCTCATATTTCTAGTTACAACCTTGAACCCTGTGTGGCTGAGTAGCTGTGCAAACAGAAAGGTGCAAGTTACTTGGTAACGCTAAAAATCATGGCAGATTTCTTGGCAGCATTTAACACCACCAGAAAGTTCCAACAGGACTGATGAATCTCCCAGAAGCTGCAGATAGACAAGCTTTAAAATGGTCCTCATTCTCGGCCAAACGCAGGGGTCTGTCAAGTGTAACACCATCAAAACCCCAATGTCTCCTGTCTCTGCAGACATTCAGCTGCTTGGCAGAATGAAACTGTTGGGACAAACTGGTGAGCTGAAATAGGTGGCAGACCCACACCGGGATTTTTATCAGCTCTATGTCCTTCAGTATGGTTTATAACCCGGTCTTATTTATTCTAGCAATGGCAGTAGTTCAGTCACAGGCAACACATTCCTTACTTCTACACTCCAAAAAGCCCTACTGCCCAAAAAGTGTGAGGTTTTTTAAAATTTTTTTTCTGAAGCAAAAAGGTTCAGAAATCTTATTGTCACTTTGCAACTGCAGGGGAAAAATCAGCGACACGCCCCCCGCCCCTGCAACCAAGCATCCTTAGACAGCTCAGCTGTGTTCTGCTTCATTATGTTGATTTTGCTTTTCCTAAGGCGAATAACATGCAATCCTCACAAAAATTGACATATTGCTGGTAGGGATGAGAAAGTAAATGCATTTTAAAAAATATAGTAATAATTCTTGCCCTTAAGGCACTAAAACAAATGTTTCTTTTTAAAAATGACTGTACAGTACTTCTGTTGTGTGAATACCATGCTACCATGGTACAAACAATCAGTTACAAGCTGTGCTAGCAAAATATTTGCCCCTTCTGACACATTTTATTATGAAGGAGGCTTATTAAATTCTCAAGAAGGCTACAGCAGATTAAGCTGTTGAGTATTTTTCTAATTAGCATCCATTATCTAAGAATTCATATAAGATTTCTGAGTAGAATTAGCTTGTCAAACAATARACAATTAAAAAAAAAAAAATCAATCCCAAAGCCACCTCCAGAGTGTAGTCAAAATCCACTATTCAAGGTTGGTTTGGAAAAATAATCAGAATGCAGTTTCCTATGTCAGAATAAAATGAGTGTTAGTGAAATGCACGCTAACCAAACCAGTTATAAATATTATAAGGAGCTGAGTAATTTTAAAATCCCATCCTTTTTAGCATCTAAATAGGCTAATGCTCCTGTTGCTTATTCAGCACTGCTGATTTACAGAGCTCAATACTATGAATGTCTAAACATTCTGCTGAATTTCTCAACAAATTCAGTGCTGTCTTTCTGGTTTTTTGATACTAGAGATGAAGCTCATAATATCTATACCATTCCCAGCTTCTCAAATGAGGCCATCAAGAGCATTACCCATCTTATATCAGGCTATGTCCTAATGAAAGGTGACTAGAGCTTCAGGAAGGTCCCAAACCGATAGACAGAATTTACATAATCACATTAATTTATGATACTAACTGAATGCACATGATCCAGTCTAGAGACAGCACGTGGTGAAACACACCTTTAGGTAAAATTTGAAGATGAATGCAATCGACGTACTTGCAGAAACTGCGAGATACACATTTCATGAGTTACTTCCACTGAGTTATTAAAATTTCACTTTGCTGTGACCTTGAATCATGAAGCCTAAGCAAACATGCATTACAAACCATCCATTCTTCCCATATTCTTCAAATATGTAGCTCCATAGGCTCCCCTACCCATGGAGGCTCAAGGTGCCATTAAAATGCAATGTAGCCACGCATTTACACTTTTGAAAGTTTCAGCATTTTATAGCAGTTTCCTCAAAAGCATATTTTACCATGTGAAAAAGTGAGATTCAACCAGTGACATATTTAGATATATAGCATAACATTACCTGGGACTTTTACAGGTTTTGTACAAAAATAGATTTAAATACTTTGCTGCTAAGTTATTAAACAGGAATCCGTTTAGTGCAGATACTGCTGTTGGCTGAGTATGTTGCCACCTTACTTTCAATCACTCCTTCCCACCTGAATTTCACTTCAGCATACATTTCCCTTTATCTTGCTGTGATCACTATACATCTGTGTCCTCACCCCTCTGTGTTGTCCCCATTCATCATTTGTAACTTAGCTTATGAGAGACTAACGGACTGAAGAAGGGTCAACATTTCTTCATCTCTATCAACTCATTTGGTCTAATCCTGAATTAACCATCTCACTCATAAGAAATGGCCACTCTTTTGACCACGTTTTTCTTGTGTACTGAGCTCCATTCCTCTGAGCACCCAGATGGCTTTCTCAACAGTTTCTCCTTCGGTCTCCTTCTCTCCACTGTCCTCCTCCTATGCTTTGATTCCTTGTACCCCATTCTTGCTCCTATTCTTTCTTTCTACCATTTTCTCTGCTGCTCTGGTGGAAATCTAGGGACTGCAATATTTTTTTTTTTTCACTACAAATTCATTTTATTCTTTTTTCCCCAATGTTGTTGCATTTCTTCATAAAACACCTTTTTTCTCTCAAAACCTACTGTCTGTGGTCTACCTTCTGCCTGACTGGCATCTCTGACTCTCTCCTCCAGCCCTATTTTCTCAAGATCTGATTGGCTTGTTTAAGGAGAATTTTATAAAATTGATAAAAAATTGCAGTGCCATTTTGGCTGGTTTTGGCTGGGGTAGAGTTAATTTTCTCCATAGTAGCTAGTATGGGGCTGTGTTTTGGATTTGTGCTGGAAACAGTGTTGATAACACAGGGATGTTTTTGTTACTGCTGAGCAGTGCTTACATGGAGTCAAGGCCTTCTCTGCCTCTCACCCCACCCCACCAGCGAGGAGGCTGGGGGGGGCACAAGAAGCTGGGAGGGGACACGGCCGGGACAGCCGACCCCAACTGACCACAGGGATATTCCACACCATATGGCGTCATGCTCAGCATATACAGCTGGGGGAAGAAGAAGGAAGGGGGGACGTTCGGAGTGATGGCGTTTGTCTTCCCGTTACGYGTGATGGTGCCCTGCTTTCCTGGAGATGGCTGAACACCTGCCTGCCGATGGGARGGAGTGAATGAATTCCTTGTTCTGCTTTGCTTGCGAGCGCAGCTTTTGCTTTACCTGTTGAACTGTCTTTATCTCAACCCACGAGTGTTCTCACTTTTATCTTCCGATTCTCTCCCCCATCCTGCTGGGGGGGAGTGAGCGAGCGGCTGGGTGGGGCTGAGCTGCCAGCTGGGGTTAAACCACGACACCTTCTTACTCGCTGTTGTATTTAACCATTTTGATTCCAGCCCTTCAGTCTGACAGCTCTGCTCCGACCTCCTCCCAGCTAATCTCCTTTTCCTCTCACTTTTCCCCTCCTACCTGTGAAACTTTCTTCTGCTTCATTCGACCTCAAAAATGAGGTCCCTTGGAGAAGCAATTATTTCTTCACCTACTCTTAACTATTCTTTCCATCTCTGCTAGGAAGTATCATATTAAGTATTATATTATCTCTAGATGGTCTCTCAATGTCATTTTGGTGCTTTACCTGTAATAGCCTAGTCTTCTTATCTTTCTACACTTGAATACTTGGAAGTCTGAGAAACTTTATAGGTGTCCTCACTGGTTTATCCTTCTATCTCTTTGTACTATTATTGTGATTTCTCCTCAGGAACATCTTGTCCACATTAGAAGCTCGCTATGTCAAAACCAAGCATAAAATATTTCTTCTCACATCAGCTTCTCTATTTTCTAGTCACTGTTTCCCTATCATCACATTTATCATCTGGACTTATTCTTTAACTATATCCTTCCGTGCCCAAATGCAAGCCATAGCACATTATCTTTCTGCTTTCCACCATGTCCAAGAGGAAAATATAATGAATTTAGCTATGTCCTATATCTTCTTCCTAAAATCCTTTCAGATCACCTGAATAATCATCCCCACATTTTGCTTGTCTACAATCTATTCTTCTCTTATCTTCYGTCTGTATACTGTTGGATACAAAATGTGCTTTTACCTTTAGACCTTTCAGAGTTCTGGGTCATTAATAAATAATATTTTTGGCAAGGGAAGGAGGTATTTGCAAAGATAAAATACAGAATACGAGTTTGTTTCTTCCCAGAGCTGGAAAGTAATTGACATGCTCTGAGATACCTTCTGCATGAGCCTATTTCCTTACATATAAAGGAAGCCAAAGGCTGGTTAAATCTTACTCTGGGGGTTGCAGTATAGCAGCTGTAAGGCTGCTTTATATATCAACAAYTGTGTTTTGGATTCACACTCTAATGATCCTCAGTTCTTTCCTACCTTTTAGAATTTAGCAGAGGGCCCTATAAACAGGTGAACTGGAGTAACCAGACCACTGAATATCAGGAACGTTGAAACTTCAGCTTGTGTTTTCTGACCAACAGTCTACAGAAGTTTATCTCATCTTGATCATGATCCTAAGGGGTCAGTGACAGAGCTCTTCTCTACTCAGCTGTGAAGAGGGCAGGGTTTACGTTTCAGCACTCAACATATTGCTGGTGTGCTGTCCAGGGCTGGGTGACACTCATTATGAAATGAATAGCTCTCATTGTGTCTCATCAAAAACCGGAATATGAGTTTCTGAAAGGACTATGAACCTCAGTTATACAGGCAGTTGGTTCAAAATGAAGCAAAAATTTCTGAACTAACAAAGGAACTAATTAAAAAAACCCTCAGACTTCTGAGCTCCTCCTTTGCTAAGCTAAAAATTAATAAGCTAAAATATTGTTGCAAATGAAAAATTTACACACAGATAAAACACAGGARCTCAAGAAATTGACTATGGATGAGGTGCTAACCAGGAATGACCACAGTGTAATTCAATTTGGCAGTCTTGGGCTTCAGGTAAACTGGATTAGCCAAGACTAGAAAAATCTGTCAAAGGACTTGGAAGAGATTTAAAGCCAGATGACTGACCGGAATAATGGCACACAGCATTACAATGCACAGCAATGAAGAACGGACAGACTGATTTATACAACGAAACAACAAAATGTCCTTTCTGTTGAACATGGACCATCAATTTAAATGCCAATAAGGTACAACGAAAGAATTTCTAAAGAAGAGGAAAGAAAAAGCAGAGGACATATAAGCTCCCTGTATTTCTATCTGTTGAGTTGTCTTCTGAGCAAGTCAAGAGACTGGATGCTAGATAAGAGGAGCAGGTTTGATTCTTTATTAGTATTTTCAACTCTTAACTAACCCTATTCTCTTGACTTCTTAACTCATTAAACAAATGAACAAAAAACCTTACATTATGCTTTACTACTAAGGTTAATTAGTCTTCCACAGTTGATGATCACTGATTGTAACAACCAACTAATCAGAATGGTTTGTTTTGTTTCATAAAAGAATATGGGTTGCGTGGTGATCAAAGCTAGAGGCTAGGTAAATCAGCAAAGCAAAATTCCCAACTGTCACTCCCCATACATATTAAATAACATTTTTCTAGATATTATCATAATAAAGCTGTGACAGAGCTAGAATAACAAAGCTAGCACAAGCAGACGGTATTGGTTCTTACTAAACTTTATACACTATGAGTAGCTGCATAAATACAGATAAATACCAGAAATACAATCATAAGCCATTACAAAGCGTGCATTAACAAGATATTGTGTGGACCAGGTAGTTTGTGAGACATAAGGCGTGCAGCCATCCAAGAATCTCAGCAATAGCCTTCTAGCAGAGTATGGAAAGCTTGGGAAGCTTTTTGTTAAGATGGAAAAATGCTAAAACCTCCAAATTTGTGAAGAGACAAGAAAAGTTTCTCACCATTTCCAACAACGAATACTAATGAACTGATTTAATGAGAGTGATTAGATCACATTTATCCTCTGTATTTTACGAAGCCTCTTGAGTTTAATACAGTTGGAAGGCTCAATATTATTGCCAGTGAAAAGAGAAAGAAAAAGGGGAAACAGAAGAAAAATTGACAAAATTCCAACATAATCTGAAGTCTTAAGGCTGCATTCTCCATCAGTGACAGTTTAAATGTTACTTCGGAACAAAACTTCAGTTTCGCATCTTTAAGGTAAATTGTAAACAACATCTTAAATTTGAGTGTGAACAATGTTGTTAATAAAAAGTTTGCAAAGATTTCATTGCAAAAGTGACATAACTTAGATAGTTCAAATATCTTCTCCAAAACTTTTACAAAACTATTCCTTTCTAGTAGAGTGTGCTACATGAAAAATTTACAGGTGATTGATTCAGTCTGGGTCAAAACTGGGACTGCAGTAGAAAGCTCCTCTAATGCTAATCATAACTGTCAGGACAGTCCTGTTCCTCCAAAGTACAGTGCTGAAAGATAAAGATGAGAATATAGCTTAGGCCAAAGGACAAATAAAAATACATAAACAGGAGATAAAATATATCAGTGAAAATAATTGGGATTCCACTGAACTGCACAGAATGCTTTAGCCCTCAGGTATATCTTCCTTTTTTTGAAAAGTAACATAATTTCAAAATTTTACAGGGTTGTAAAAGATCCTCAAGGTACAAAAATTGTTCTTTATTTTAAAACTGTGTTATGTTGTGTAGAAGCATGTCTATTCAGATGTGTGAGARAACATAAGCCCTCATTAAGGGGCAAATGAATTTCTTTTCAAAGTGCAGATCTTCTAGGCAGGAGAAAAGTACAGAGACTGTCAGAGAATATTTATTTCACTACAAGTTTTGCTGCTAGAGTTAAAATGTAGTATAAGCAGAATACTGCAGTAGTTAGAGTGATCACATCACTAAGCGTTCACAAGATTTGTGAGGTTTTTTTTCCTGAATCCTGCAGGTCTAGTAGCAACTCCTTTGAACACTCTGAAGCATTTGCTTTTCCTGGAAAAGTATGAAGAGAGACAATGACAGAAATTGCCTATTCTTCAGTATGCAAAGAGAATTCTAAGAAAAAAGGCTAGTTGAGGGCTATTGGGAAAGTCTTCTTTGCAAATCCACTTATTAAAGATACTGTCCCAGAAAATGGAAAAGAAAGGAGACTGGGAATTTTTTTTAATAGTTGGCATTTGTCAGAAACCAGTGAAGACCCAGGCAAAGGATTTCATCTTTCAGAAATCATAATCCAATATATCTCATCTCTACCATTKTAGAAATAAAATATGAAAGCAGCAATGCTAGATCACTTCCAAATAATGAAAAGAGGAAAGAAAATGTCTCCGGACACTTTTCCAGGAGCAAAGCCATACTCTGACTCTTGAGATAATAAGGAAAGAAAATAATGTCTTATTTTCTCTAGGTACAAATGATAATTGAATACTCAAGTCATTTGGGGGTAACTATATGCTATAGACTCTCTTCACAACCTTAACATAAAATAAATTTGTCGTACCATCAAGACAGGAGGTGGTGATTACATCAGTCTGATTTTACCATCTTCTCAAAGGTGGTACGCTGGAAAGTCATGGAAGTGGATTTTATTTACCCTTCTGTTAACAATAGCAGTACTGACTCAGTAAAGCTTGGGTCCCAGTTGAATGCCATAACCATCACACTACTGAGTGAATTTTGCATAATTAATGAAACATTCATTGGGTCAGACATGGACAGATACCAGTTTGACAGCCCAGTGACTAGGGCACTCACCTACGCTGATGACACCAAATCTCTTCTCCAATTAACCTCAAGAGAAAGGAAGAAAAACTACAGGCTTTCAGGGAAAGCCATAAAGAAAAGCCAATAACCACTTACCAGAAGATCCAGAAGACTGGTCTACCTGAGTCACGAGGCTTGAACCTCTCTTGTTTACATTCTACACTCAAGGTCTCTTCACCAACCTACTTGCATTTCTGAGGTAAGAGACTTTCTTGTCAAGAACTGTTCTTTACAATCCTAGGAAATGTTTTGTTGAATTGACAGGAAAAGCATTTTGTCAGAAAACTCCACAACACGTCTACTCAATACTTAAAGCTGAAAGCTTGTTTTCATTTTAAGCTCATTTCTGCTCCTACTTTCTCAAAATGTGCCAATGCGAAAAAAAAACCAACAGGGAGCTCAGCTGTGCAAACTGAGACTGCAAAGACTATACAGGTAATTCTACAAAGTTAAGAGCTAATCCAAGAACATTAAAAACCCCCAGCTTTAAGTACTGTACCTAATTGCAGTATTTGATTTCATAGAGGTGGCATTTTTACACTGGCTGCAATACAAATTTTTTTTTTTTTCTTGTTTTAGTATACTAATTAGAGTAGGAAGTAACTCTGTGGAATCTGCTAGAAATTTTGACTTCTTAAATTGCAATCACTGAACATTCTGTATTTCCTTGCAATGAATCTTTTAGGCTTTCATTGTTAAAGTAGAGAACATAAATCTCATAAATCATAATTTGCTATCATAAATTGATAGCAAAATGAAGGCTTGATAATTCTTACTTAACTAATTTGGAAACTTGTTAATCTTCCTGCCTCCGCTATTCCACAAAGATTTAATAGCACAGATCTGTAGAAATGTTTCCTGGTAATTACACTTCATTAATGTAACAGAATCTATCATGATATATTTGCTACTTATTTATTTATTTTAGACAGCCCTACACTGTAGCCAGTTAAGTGGCTTAGAATGAATATACAGTCCTTGATAAAAGACATACCACTGAATTTACAGATGAGAAAGGTGATATGGATCCTCCAAACATAAAATGACCCTGTAGGCTTCCAGCTCTACAGCCATGTAAGTATGAGATGGGCTTTAATGAATCAGTATTTCCTGTTGAGGAAAGCGAATGTTGGAGTTCAACATCGTCTCATGGACTGCCTGCTCACAGCTTCCAGACCATCAAATCCACCAGGCAAGATCCCGAGAGCTGTGGGGTTCTGAAACAATAACTCTTTTCAGTTTTAAGAAGCCATGAAGGGGCTTGGTATGAGATAAAATTTGATCTTTTGACAACTGGCACTGAGAATTTAGCACTGACTTTCACAGCAGATTCAAGGGAGAAAGAATGAAAGGAAGAGCTCAAACCACAGAAGAGAACTTCCTTCTTTTCCTTTTTAGCTTTTGAAGTTCAAACATCTGATCACCTCTTCCAATTACTAGAGAGATCACACAAGAGTTTTGCATTGGTGATGTGGACTGTAATTACAACGCACATCGGCATGGTGTTTCCTTCCTTCCCACCCTTACAAAATTGGCTGAACAATAAGAAGTGTAAGGTATTACACCGCAATATCAAGATTTTTTTCCTCCCCTTTTTTTAAGATACAGAAGATGCTCATGGGAATGAAATTATTGTATGTTATAAGACTGGTTTAAACCTAGAGATACAAGCAATATATCTTTCACAAGTGTGCTGAGATAGTACTCTTTTTGCCTAAAAAGTTAATGGCACAGCATTGCCTTTCTATAGTTAATTTGTAAGTGGAACAGATACCTGAACAGACATATTTAAAGAAGCAAAATATTTTGGGTTGATTTCTAATCATCATTAGTATTCCCTGTGTACAGAGCTTTAAACAGACTGTACTTTGGTGGCTTATGCCCATAAATAATGTCATTCGTACTTCATCGGTTGAATTAGTCTGATATAAAATGACTAAATTGAAAATCTGTAGGTTGAGCTCTTGATGAGTTCTGGCAGAGCACTAAGCAGGCAATCGTAAGCTTATTAATGAAAAGAGAATGATAGAAATTGAAATATKAAAGAAGCAGGAAGTAATAGATTAAAAGTTAATTCTGATAACATAACTTGCACCAAATAAGAAAATGAATGATACAAGAAGCTCCTTTTTATTGTTTTCATATGCTATTTCTTTCAAAAGAGTGCCATTAGATGGAACTGTATGTCTGTGAAAGGGATAAAACACCTAAGACTACCTTTTTCAACTTTTTATATTAGCTGTCATTCATGCCTTTGTTGCTAATCTAGTTTGGAGCTGGCAAACCTACGTGGAAAAGGTCTTCACAGTGTAAGATTTTTGCAACCTTTAACTCAAAAATGAAAGCCAAGATACTTGCTGATGAATTCCTCAGGGTGGTCTTGGATATGGCTTCATCATTTTTCCTAGTGAAGTTTTGTGCCTGAAATGATGAAGGATGTTGAACAAGATACGAAATTCAGCAGAACTCTGCAGAGAACCACTTCCACCTTTAGAGGAGCCAAAGTTTCCCACCCAACAGAGCCATACACACAGGGTAGAAAGCTATGAACTGTGCAAGGCGAGAGGTGTAAAAGAGTCTGGCCCAACTCATTAGAATTTTAGCCTATTGTTATCAATGCCTTTCACTGCTATTTGAAAGGCTTTAGAAGCAATAACTGGAAAATCTCCGAAGTGTAATGGTAAAATATAGAACTGTTTTACGAACAATAAAGATCAGTCTTTGKTAGGTTTAAAAGTTATATATGTTGAGTCTGCATCACACTGAAGACACACAATTGTAGAAAGGAGCAAACTGACCAGCATCAAATGAAATGCAATATTTTTTAAGGCCTAATTTGCAAATTTCATTCAGAATATATTGTTTGTAATATTCACTGCAATTGGAATATATAATGCCATTTATCAAAAGGCAGATTTTAAAATGCTGCACATTTAATACTTTTTCCAATATAATGGGATGTTGGAAATTGAAGAAAAGCTTTAATAAAATTCCTTCGTTGTAAACATCAGTCCCAATCTTACAAAAGCAAGCCTTTTATTAGCACTAAAAAGACTCTTCCACTGAACACATTCATGTCCTGGGGCTTCTACAGCAAAAACCAGCAATAAATTTAGAATCTCCAGTAAACAGATTATTGTATAAATACTGAGTAATTTTCAGAGCATTGGAGGTCATTTGTAAACATTAAATAATAATTTCTGACTGACTGGATTACTCAACAGATTTAAGATAAGGATAAACAGCAAAGATACAGACGCGTATTAAATATTATTACAAATTTGTTTCCAACAATTCTATGGTTAAGATTTTTAGCATACAGAAAATACAAAGAGCATGAATCAGGAAATAGATCCTTAATATACTGGGCTGTGGTAAACCCAGAAAGATTGCAGATTCCAGGTCCTGTGAGGATTAATGTAGTCATAGAGAAAGTCAGCCAACAGCTCAAGGCAATAACACATGCATGTGACCTACAAGGTCAATGGTCAAATGTGGTACTGCTGACAGGTGTATGGAGAGCCTGTAGAACTGTCCTGTTGGGTCCCACGCCTTAATATACCTACATGTTTGCATTTTAATAGTGATAATGATGATGTGTTAAGGTTGTTTGAAAAAGCATTGAAAATCCAAGAATTACCAAACTACTCCCGATGCAAAGCCTAACGCCTTCTTATAGGATGAGGATACACAGGCAGTGAGTCCCATCAAACTTCATTCATTTGTTCATTATTCATTTGTGGCAAATCTCTTGACATTTGCCAAGCAGATGACATTTATACCAATTACTGTTTTCATTTCTTGCTCACTTTAGAGTGAGCAAGARGAGCTTTCCAAACAACAAAAAAGCCAATGTCCCTTATGCTATAAACAGCTCACAATCCAAGTTGGGAATAGATAAATGCCATGGAGGAAGTGATTGAACTTTTAACTCAGCCTTCTTCCAGATATCTCAAGGGAAACAGGAGCTTTTGGATGCTAACTTAGCTTTGGATGCTAGCTCTTGACAAGTTGATAAGAGCTATATCAAGAGGTTTATATATGACCAGTTCTGCAGTCAACTGCAGTTTATCAATCCAGAGATAGACAGAACATTAAAGCCAGAACTGTTCTCCAGAAACCTCAGTTGAAAGCCCACCTGGAATACGGACATCCGAATTGCAGATATTGTACTGGGGGTCACAGAAGGACGACCACAGGTTTAAAGCAGGCATGGATAGAACAGGCGCTTAAAAGAGGGGATTAATTTAAGAAATATAGATTAAAATCTTAATAAGCAATGACTCAGAGGGAATATAATACCTAAAGATGTGTAAAGAGTTTAAATAGCAAGAAGACAAAGTGATAATTTGGGGTTTAATTTCTTGACTGATCTCAGCAGCCAAGCCCAGTAAGCTCTGCTACAAAGGAAAACTGAGACAGTCAAGAGGAATGTCTTTTTAAGAGAGCTATAAGAAAAAAGTAAGAGCATTTGCTAAGTCTAGCAAAACCATAGAAGGTAATTATTTCCAAATAAATACTGAGGAACCRTTTAGGAAAACTCCAGAAGTCTCAGCTGGATTTGAATAAATTTAGCCTAGATATTAGCAGGTTTCTAATGGGCTGAGATGCTAAGGATTCTTCCAAACTGAGTAGAGGGGGCAATAAACCTTATAATCTTTAAGACAGAACTTGGTAGGCTAATGAAAAAGTTTATATGATACTGTTGCAGAGGTTTTGGACTTAATGATCCAAGAAGTCACTTCTGGTCCATTTTTATATACTGCTAAAAGCGTACAACTAGAAATATTAAGAGCAGGAATATTACAAAGCGGTATTCAACCCATCCAATAATATTGTCTTTAAACGCACAAACTAAACTATTTATAGATGTTAATTAAAGTGCAGAAGGTAATAGGTTATTTTCTTATTCTATTCAATATAATAACTTTCTGATGATATCAAAGGTATCCAGAGGTATTGAGGTGGTTTTCAGTGAGTGCTCTGATAGCGGTCTAAAGGGAGTTATGCAGCTGGAGAATGTCTCAATAGCCATTGTATTTCCTTTTGTGCTTGCAGCATCCTCACAGTAAAGTAGAGCACAGTAAGATAGGAGCTGCAGAGTAAAAGACAATGACCTTAGCAGTAAGATGTTCACCCCAGCAGCCAAGTGCTTGGTGACTGTGAATAAAATACAGTAAATCCCCTGTTGATAGCAAGAACAAGTTCATCTATTGCTAGGCCAAGGCAGACAGAGATGAGGACTACACACTCTAAAATCTACTATAAAAGAGCTGTGCACTATCATATATTTCAAAAATTACTYGTGTCCAATAGAAGACAGTCACCTTGCACTACTCTAATGAGCTCTAAAGCTGATGAAGCATGACTAGCAATGAGTTACCAGTTCTGGGGAGAGAAGTGCCGAGTGGCTAATTGGCCTCGGGATGCAGAAAGTCTCACATCTAGGCTATTGGTGACAATCCCCTTGTCAGCTGTTGCACAATTTCCATGGGAGATATCTGTGCTCTGCCTGACCATACTTTAGCATGTCTACATTTTTCTGTGAAGGTCTGAAAATGCATGGAAATGCCAAAATGCATGGTGCAAAACTTGGGCACTTTTTGCTTTCAGTCAGGAACCATATTGAATTCAGCTTTAAAGATGACTGCAGTACTTGAAGTCAAGGAAAGCGGACCTTTCCTTCTACATGTTGGCTAACGTTCAGGGGTCTTTTACCTCTGAGTTTTGAAATAAACAGAAGTCAACAGTGTATCCAGAGCTCGGGAAAGCCAGAAAACAGCCTAAAAGGTACATGAAGTCTTGTCTATTGAGGGGAGATACCATAGCCGGCTTCCTCCAGAAAATAATAAACTGGAGGATTTTTGTGCAGAAACTCCTGGCAGCAAATAGGTCACTCTCATGATTCAGAACAGAACTAGCTCATATCATCTTGACTGATGAAAGCTAGTCCCTCCACAGACTCTCCCTACGGTCCCTTTAGTTAAAAGCAATTTACCTTAGGCAGAGCTGAAACTGAGAAATGGACCACTTGGAGAATGAGACCTACAGTTTACAGATTATCCTGTTCAGTAGAGTAATACCTGCTTTTAAAACCAGTGAGTGCTGTTCTAATATTTAAGAGCATCCTTGGACTGAATCCCGGGCTGTTAAAGATGGAGACTGTCTTGGAGGAAAAGCTATTGACCTTTGGGAGTTCATGCTTAGATCATAATTTTCATAATCAAAATTTTAAAAATAACTGTAATGGGGAATAAAGGATAGTGCCAGACTCTATGCTGTTCTCTCTTAATATTCAGTGGTCCCCTTGACCATTTGTAGATTGATGGCACATCATACCGTGTGCTCTCTGGCAACTTAGGCAACTTAGCCCACATAAGAAAAACAAACATGCCTGATTTCCACGTGTCTGTTACTTGTCTGCTGCAAAATCCAAAGCTTTTGCACTGTAGCAGAGGCATGCCTTTGTTGTCAGGCAGTCCAGAGGTGAAATACTTTTAAAAGCTTTCAAGTTTTCCCTAAGGACTTGCACATATCACTTGCACACCACTTGCACATCACATTATGTGATGTACTTGGCTGTGACCTCAAAGGCCCCTCTCTCTTTGGTTTTCTTGGATTCTCATTTATTTTTCTGGACAAACAGTTAAACTGTGCAATGTACCATAAGTGATTAGATATTAGAAAGAATAATAGTCTTTACAGAGTAATGCACTATACTTTACAAATTACAAAAAATGCCTTTTACTCCATCCTGTTCATGTCTAGAACTTTCATTCATAGAGGATTAAAATAATTCTCCAAGATTCTGTCAGAGGTACCCTTGGGAATAATAAGCCTAAATTTTGGCAATTTCCCCAGTACAATATATTTGTTTGGAAAAAACCCTAATGCAATCTGTTGGGTTTTGTGAGTGTGTGTTCAATCAAATATTTCAACGCTCTTTCTTCTGAAGCAAAAATCTATGCCAGTAGATTGGAGAAATCAATGCTCGGCATTAGAGATGGATAGAATGTTTTGCATGGAAACATTCTTTTTTTTAGGGAAAATCAGATTTAGTGATTCCAAAACAGTTTGCAGAGAGATGTAAATATTGTTGTATTGTTACTTGGAAAAAAAAATCCAACAATTTGAGATAGATTTTTTTTTTTCTCAAACTATGGTTAAAAGATTTTATTTTTGCTCTGAACTGGGCAGTTTTCTTCCCTTAATTCTGAAAATGTTAATCAACAAAAGAATTAATTTGGTGCCCATAAACAAATCTGCAGTAAATATTAACTCACAACTGTGAATTCATCCCAGAACTTCCAAAAAACTCTGGGGATGAGAAAAATAATTTTGATATTTATGTTTCCGCATCCAGTGCATACATTAACAATTTAATCTTCTTAATGATTTTACTATAGAGCTGTGTTATCCTAAATTATTGAGTGGAGTCCCACATCTCACCATTAAAGTTATGGAGCTCTGTTACTCTAGGAAGGCCTCAGTGGCCCAGAACACATTTTTTGGCATGCTGCCTACCCAAGATGGATGAACAAACTGTGCTCTACTGCAGCACCACTGAAAATAACTGCATTTTTCCTCTGCTAAGATTAAATAATAATTGCAAGGACAGTATTTTTACAGCAGATATTCCAAATTTTCTGCATAATTTTGCCTGTCTTGCATCTGCCAGCTTACAAAAAAGCATCAAGACTTCAATGAAATAGGGGAGAATTCACCCTGTTGGGGAGTCACATCCCTTCCCTCTTCATTTTTAGCACAAACCGAAAGAAAAGTAGAGAAGTTAGAAATAGTGACACTTTGCTTTGGAAACATTCAGAAGTAATAAAAGCTTACTTGAAAAACTATTTGGATAGTCTCCATGGAGAAAGACAAAAAAATGAATAAACTACAGCATGGTCTTGCCCTATTATTGTCTGGGTTCTCCCATCTTGCTGCATGTGGTAGCCCTTTCAAGAAAATACATACAAGTAAAACATATACAATTAACACTGATAAATATACCAACAGGAAGCTGAACAATGTTATTTTGTGAAGTTCCCTTTAGGATATGCTTTTTTCCCTGAATTGTACTTAATACACAAATGAACAAAAATTATTTTCTGAATCAGCATGAAAATGAACGAGAGAATAGAAAAAAACTATGAACACAGCAAGGCTAACTGGGGAACAAACTGATGTTATTAGTAGATCCAAAGATAATTAATCATCTCCCAGGTTTGGTTCTGTTACAACAGCTYATACAGATTGCTCACGTATTCAGGCTTTGATAAACATTACCACATAAATCACGCAGAATTAAACACCACGAGCTTAGGAACAAGCCCTCCCTCACATCGGTCAGGCCACTGAAACTGTGGGAGTCAGGTTTTCAGCACGGGAAGATATGACCCCAAAGGAGTCCTTGGTGTTGTGTCAACCCTCATTAGCATTTAGCAGCAAAGCGAGCAAGAAAAAACACAGACGCACGAGTCAGAGAGGAGAGCAAAATGACAGGGTTAGGGTTTATAGGCCCTATATTTAGTGCATTTTAAAAGGTAACTGTTGATCTAACACATAGACATTGAGGAATAGCGCTGTTTAAAATCCTTGCTTATGTGCATAACTTTTCAGTAAATCCCTGAAAGTGCATTTGCTGTGGTCAAAGATGTTTCTGTAATGCTCCCAAGCAGTTCTTGAAAGCAGGTGGGTCACTGACGTTCTTGCAGTTATAACTTCCTTCATTCCTGAATTCCCTTTTGGATACAATTTAAAGCACACGAATAGCGCACAGAATAGCAGTGGTATGAAAATGCTCAATTTCACATATGGGGATGTTTTACTGGACTTGTTTTCAACAGGGTCCTTCCTAACCAGAAATGGTGTATCAACTGCAGGATTTGTAAAGAAAGAGAGGGAGATTTGTCTGCTCATTGTGGATAAGCGTAGTTGCCAACATTGCCACGTTGGTCACACCACGCTTTTGATGCGTCATTTAGAAGAACAGATGTTTTCTCTGGGAACTTGTCCAGATCTTTAAAAAAAATTCATGAGGAACTCGTAGTGGCCTCTTTTGTCAGCAGCAGTAGCCTCAAAAGTACTGAAGAAATACTGAGTAAATAGCTGGATTTCTAAGCCACAGCAGAGCAGCAGAGACATTGCTTGATTACCTTTGTGTGTGATATACACTGCAGCGATCAACTAATTGGTGATTGCCAGTTAAATGGACTGAACAAAGCTGTAAACTCTGGACATGTTAATACGGCCATTATTTTAAATTCATCAATCTTCTTTTCTCATTCTGTTCTTTCAAAAAAAAAAGCCCAAGAGTGACATCTTTCCTTCCCATCAGCTGCACTAACACCAGCAGAGACAAATGGCATAAAGTTTTACAGGAATGCAAATGTATGAGAAATCTTTGAGAGATATTAACTACTGCATTTCATGCAAAACTGAACTAATAAAGACTCTTCCTCATAGATCATGTCCAAATTGAAAGGGGTTTTAATCCACACAAAAGATTTCATAAGGCTCTATCATTAGTCCAAGGACTATTAGGCATATAAGAAGGTACCTTCAAATTTATCTTTTACACACTCTTCAATCACCGCTCAGTCTTGCCTTTTCTCTTAATGCCCTGTCCAATTTGTGCTGTAAACGCCTCAGAGGATGGGCTGACAAAACGCTATTATCTGTCTGAAATACTTCTCAGACATCTTCTCCCTTATCTTCAAGACCCGGGGCTGCTCACCAGGTGGTGTGGAGGAGAGGGAAGGAGGAGGCTGCACAGGAGAGGCCGGGCTGCCCCTGGGGCATGGGACCTCTAGCAGGCTCCTTTGGCACCCTGGGGTAACCCACAACCAAACCTACCGGCACCGGGAGCTGCTCTCCCCCGGACCCACCCCGAGTGCCCTGCCAGCTGGGTCAGGGGATCCCACACCCAGCAGGTCCAGCGTGGGCAGGACCAAAGCCACAGCACTGTTTGTGAAGTATGTGACGGCCGTGCTGCCAGACCTGAGAGTCTTACTCTAAAGGCATGAGGCTTGCTCTGCCTGAAAGCCTTACAGGATGAGTTAGCCATCACGGAGCTGGGGTCTGAGTAAATGTAAAATAACAAGTTTCCATTTAACTCAATTTTATACACAGTTACTGTATTCCTGCAGTGGTCTAAAAAGTGTGCATTCCAGCACAAAGGAAATGAAACAGCAGTGGCATTGCGCTGTCACTGGTGATTTCAAAGTTAGCAACACTACGCCTGGAAAAATACAGTTTCCTTGTGCTGCAACTCTTCAGCAGGCCAGTTAATCAGGTGACGCAAATCGGCATAGCTCTGTCTGGAAGCCTCAGCAATAATGCAAGATGTTGCTCTCCTGATTACTTTTTGCTGAGCCTCCATGCTTTGTAAAGCCACTACAGCAAGTTGATAATGATGCATGAAATGGAAAATCCTTCTGAGCACACCCAAAAGCACTGTGGAGTGCAAAGCAATCGCAATGGTGCTGTGTTATTTGATGGCTCTTACTACACATGCGCCCACGCTAATGTATTCAGGCTTTCACTGGTTTTAAATAGGTGCAACTCCACCTCTTGTAATGCATTTACTCCTGATTAACACAGCCTTAAATATGACTGGCGTCAGACGTAGAGCAGTATTCAGGTCAGGCACAGAAAAAAGAACAGAATGCTGTGGGACTAACGATGAAAATCTTCAGTGGTGTCACTCCGCTGATTCAAATCAGCAGAGAATTTGGCCTAGTTACTTTCCCCATTGACATGTCTACCCTCTGAGGCAAGGGTAGCTGGATATTTTGAGAATAAAAACACTTTGGAGACATATGTGCCACTATCACACATCAGCAGTAGTTCTTTCAGCATTACAAAACTTGCTGGAAATTGGAGAATTTTCAAAGTAAGTTTTCAATACTTTTCTATTCAACTCCATAGTCACAGTTACTCAAAGGTTAGCCGAAATAGCTGCAGGCAGTGGAGGAATCATAGAGAGATCACATGAAACACAGCCTGGTTTCTGGAAAAAAGGGATATTCAGCTCCTCCTCTATACCATTACTCTGTACCATTTTGACCACTTTTGGGACATTAAATACTGGAAATAGCTCAGAAAGCATTTGGCTCAACATCTATGTCTATATATCATAAGGACTACTATATAATGCGAGCGCTTTAGATCCATCCTAACTAGAAAATGTAAGCTACATAATGCCAAAAATGTCATTAGAATGTAAGCACTGCACATAGCCATACTCCTAACATCCTTCCAAGGTTCATTCCATATTGAAAACCAAAGATTAAACATACTGCCTCACGCACATTACACCATTAACTTTGTATTATAAATCAAAGACTTTTTTTTTTTTTTTACTGGATTAGCTTCCTCAGCAGGTAGCAGTGAGATAAGATGAGATGTAGTACTAGTACATGGGAATCAGATCATCCTGAATTTAGTTTGGCTTAAACAGTTGTGGAACTAAAATCTCAGCTGACAATGACATTTAGGGACCTGAGCTGTTACAGGCAAATTTTTGCTTCCCTACTAAATAGGAAAAGAAATTGGAGAGCAGTCCCCAGATTTATCACTCAAATGTAATGAAAGCAACACAACATATTTTTCTTAAAGTACAGACCAACCATTCAGAGTTGCCCATTACAGCAGTACAGGTTTTATTCGACATCTGTTGGCAAGTGGAGGGGCTTATTTCTTCAGTTTTATTCTGGGTCTTGACTCAGAGAGACTCTGGAGATACTAAAGACCAGTTTCCTTACTGGTTCTACTTGTTCTACTTCCAAAACAGGGTGATGTTAGTTTGTTTTCTCTAAAATTGTTTATAAATTTCTTCATTCTTGATTGTTTGTAGCATATTTCAACCTATGCTCAGTAGGCTTTTCTTTGTTTATTCGTATCTTCTCTCTGTGAAGTTCTGTGGTCTAATTTGAGCATCTTGGCCAAAGCTTTTAACACATTAGCTATTTCATTTGCTCTTAATTCAGTCATTCAACAATCACATCTGGAGCTTTCTGTAATTATGTGACTCCCCAGGGAGATGCTCTACAAAGTTCCACCAACATTTTCCAGTTCTTTACCAAATTTAAGCAGAGGTTTGATATATTTAAAAAAAAAAAATCTTTATTAATCTCTTTTCAGTTGCTTCTAATTAAGTTACTGGAACCGTAGATGTCTCTGACACAATGTTTTCATTTCATCTTACAGGTTTTCAAATTCTAAAATATGCATAGTTACTGCTCTCTGGGAGGAGGAAACCACTCCCAGAACTGGGAGAGCATTCTGCACTCCACACTACATGGGGCACCATCTTCCAGTTCATCTTTTCGGAATAGCCTCAGTTATAAATAATAAGACTTCTGTCTGTTTTTGGAAAAAAATGCAAATCAAACTTTAAAGGAATGTTTTAAAATTATGTTTTTTAATGTTCATTTGGAGTTTTCTCATTTCATTTCTTCTCATCATACTGGATGTCTATGAAGACACACAAACCTCAAACAACATAAAGTTTCCTTACCTGTGTACCAGCTGCTTGCGGCTTACACAAATAGCAGTTTCATAGTCATGAGTGACACACACTTTATGTGGGCTGCACTTCACCTTCAAACATGGATCTTTGGATGGATCAAGGGCTGTAAAAAACCAAACATATTAAAAAAGAAAGTGAGAAATGCATAAAATGTTATCTCTTGGTTGACAGATGACAACTGGTTAGAATGAACACTCCCACATCTGAGCGAAGAAATACTTTGCCACTTTACGGTATGTGCCATTGTTTTCAGACTGCATGTTAAATAGAGATGTTTAAGTAGAAAGATAGACAGAGACCTTAAAGACTCTGATTACTGAACAGTGATCCGAGTCTAACTTGGCATTCACATTAATATTAGACATGATACTTTGGGATGAAGTTCTGGTATAATAATCTGTATCATGCTGTTTATTTCATAGAAAAGTTATGGTGGAATAAAATACACTCACAAGTAACTAAATGACTAGTATTTTAGAAGCTATCTAGTAACTGACATATTGCAGAGTGTTAATAAAATTAATTTCACACATACTGTATAACAGGCATATTATTTTGTAGAAATTATTTTTAATTTTTACAGATAAGCATCTCCTGTACTTAAAATGCTTAAGTAGAAGAGCAGTAATAACAATAAAATAATCCTGGGCTTTTATACAACAACTTATATCAGCAGCAGTGCTGTCGGGAGAGACACAGAGAGAGCATGATGAGTTGCTATCTCAGAGCAAATATGCCCAAGCTGTTGCCCCTGCTGATCCTCCCCAGGGAAAGTTCTTCCTCTGAAGTCAGCCCTTACACTCTTTAATTCTCCTTCTGACACTGTCCAACGTTCCCCCTCTTGGCGGTAGCATCCCTGCTTTGATCTGAGGCTTTGGTTCCCTGAGGAGCGATCACTGCTGCTTTGTCCTTTTCTCCAGCAGCCTATCAGGAGCCTAAGAGAACCTGGGGACAGACAGGGACACATCGCCCAGACATGTATCTTCAGTACTCAGCCAGCCCCAGGATGAGTAACACAGTGGGCAATCTTTATCTCAACAATTCTTAAGTTGCTGGAGAAAAGGATGTGGTGGCAGCACAGGGAGTTTCTCTCCCTCTAATGTGATGGATGATTTGAGGTACTGCAGCTAGTCAGGAGTCTGAAAAACGTGCAAAAGCGACATGCAATCCTGCACTGGAAAGTGCAGGGTACTAGGGTTTACCCTCAGGTAGCCTCCTTACAGTTTTGATTAGGAAAGATCCCATGAACCTTCCTCCTGAACATATCCATTTACCAATCCTCTGGTTAAAATCTGCCTCTCTGTAACAGCATACTGAAAGGCAGCACAATAGTGGCCTTGAAGGAGTGAATAATGCTGGACCCTAATGACCATGCAAACGGACTTGAAGGACCGCAGACAGAAATTAAGTACCAAAATTGGCATTTAGCCAGGAGACAAGGATTAACACACATGCACACACGCGTGCGCACACCCCCCTACGCACCCCCGCGTATCTGAAAAGGGTACTTGGGGACTGAAATGGCACAGCGATACACTGCCAATACTCTAACAGGAGGCTCCTGCAAAGATCCCCATTTAGCTTGCAGTGGACCGTTTTCCTCAGATGCAACAAACACACACAGAAAGGAGCAGTGAGGGTCTGAGGAGCCCCTTCATTTTTTTCTACAGACATAAAAATGTCTCCTAACACTAAATGAGGAAATCAGCACATGGCACATTACACTAGGTTTTACTAGAACTGCACATACCTTTCCCCTCTCCTCAAATAAATGAAGATGTTAAGCATGTATCAGAGGCTTGATGTGGTAAAATTAGGATTTAGCGTGGGATCATCCTGTTTAGCACCCAAAGGGAGCAAGAGGGTCTGAACTTAGTGGAGGCATGAGCTGCTCCTTCACAGAGGCAAGAAGATGCTGGTGCATTAGGCACTGGGGCAGACACTGGAGCAGCCTCCTGGTCCCTACAGAAGCTCAACAGAGGCAGACAGTATTTGTCRTCCTGGCAGTGTGCAAGCCTGCCTGCTCCTGCCAAGTTTCTATAGGCTGCTTCCCTAAATGAGTGGTGATTTGGTAATCTTTGAAATAAAAAAAGAGGAGTGATACAGTGCTGTGCTGGATACCACTCCAATTAGAGCACTGATCCCACCTGGGAAAATCTCTTATAAATACTTTTCTGCAATCAAGTCCCATTCGAAAGGCTATCTATCTAAATTCATTCTCTTACAAAAGCATGCTTCTAAAGGTCAGCAATAAGACATATCCACCAGGATGAATTAGAAATATTCAAAAAATGGTTATGTGAATACTTCAGAAGAAGGGAAGTCACAGCCATACAGAGAAGTTTCACCTCTGTTCAAGAAGTGATTTTTAGGTAAGCTTTTTTTGGACATTATTTTGCCATGGATTTGACTTTCTGTTCCTCTTCGGTGTGTCTTCAAATCCCATTTTACCTCTCCCCTTCCTCCCCCCATAATGGGACACTCTTGGAAATGGGCAACTCTTAGCTTCATTTTTGGGACTGTATAAAGCTCTTATTGCCATGTTACGATAACTGAGTTTCTCACTTTTACTGAACAATCAGAGAAACTTTTAAAGGATACTATTTGAAGTACAAGAAGTTTCAGTTTTCTATGTCCCAAATTTCTTTGTATGACAGCAAATGAACTTCCAACAAGCAGAGGATTCTTCTGTTTTCCTGCAGTGCTGAAGTGCTGCAGCTGTTCCGTGTTGGTTTAAACAGCCATAGCTACAAGCTCATACCATGTCAACATTACACATTTGTGATGGGCAATTGAGCTTCACTAGTGCATATGTATTCAGTGGAATGCCTTTGGTGCAAGACAGGAGGAAATTGTAAAAACAAAACAAAAGTGYTAAAAGCGTTTTCTTTTAAAGCCACTAAAACTGATAGAAAAGGTGAAATGAGCAAGGAAGGAGAAAAGACCATCTGTTTCCTGCACCATAAACAACAAGGCATCAACACCCAATGAGTTGCCATTAGGAAAATACATAGGCAGTGTTTGAGGGGCCAAGGTCTGTCCCAGTGAGAAGACCAAAGGCTGAAGAGGCTCTTCAGGGGTGTTTTGCTGTTGCCTTTTGGTGTCTTTTCTAAGTCAGACTAACTGGCATATGAGAAGTAGCCCATCCCCTGCTCTTTACATTCCCAGAACACAGCGGGTGAGATATACATTCTTAATCCTCTTACTTCGCTCTCACTGGAGTCTGAGTTAAAGACTGAGGCAGATATTTGACAGGGATTGAAATGGCAAGCCACAATTTCCTTACCTATGTGTCTACCTAGCTATTCTTAAACCGCAAAACAGAGCGAGATACCCTCCTTCTGCAAAGCCTTTAATACGTAAGTGCCACTTGGAGCGTGAAGGGTCACCAGATTATAGGTTCAGTGGGCTGATATAATTCAAAGGTCATATCCACACAAAAAAATTTAATGACCAGAACTTTTGCTGGCTTGCAGCTGGCCTTACTCTTTTACTGGAGCACATGTACGTTGTCCGCTTTTGCTGGTGACACATCCTTGACGCAAAATGCTGCATCAACAGAAACCATTGTGCAAACTGGCTAGGAGCCCAGGGCTCATAGGTGCCAACATTGCTGGGCTGCTGGAGAGCACTCTGGCCTTGTGCTCATAGTTTTCTATCAGCCAGAGCCTGCGTAAGTGGGGATGCGGGTTTAGCCTTGAAAGTCAAGACTAGTTTGGCATGAATAAGAGAAGCAAGATTTAGGCCCACGTGGTCTATGTGACATCATGCACAGTTTCAATGCTTAGCATTTTTTCATAGTAAAATTTACTCTAATTGAAGAATTATATCCACTTCAGGAACTCCTTAGGTCTTCTAAGGCAATAAAAATGCATGCATTTCTGAAGCATGTATATTCTGAAATAGCATCACACAATACATTATCTTAAAAGAAACACAACTTTGAAATATTTTGCAATTAAAAAATTGTCTATCAAAAAAGAAAAATATTGTTGAACGGTCCTCAGTTTGAAGCACAGGAATGGGAAAAGATGTGGTTGGAAATCCTGGTCACTATTTCCTTTTAAATCAGGCCTCAACTTCTCTCTACCTCAGTGTCTTGCTTCTAAAATCTGAAAAGAATAATAATGCTGGCAATAATAATAAATAAAGCTTTTCCCCAACTGTGTGTTGGAGGAATTATTTCATTCATGGTGGAAAAGCTCATGAAGATCCTTAAATGGAACACACTATAGAAGCATCATTTATTATTCATTACAAACAGCCCTTACATACAGTTCAACACAGCAGAAGGAAGTTTATTAAATACAAACAAAACTGTGGGCTTTGTCAGAAGACATCAGAAAAACCCACGATCTGCATTATTACTTCTTGAGATTTTTTTCCCACTTACACAAAATGCATGATCCATATGAACTTAAAAGGTCAAAATTGGGATTTACATGTCTGCAAAGTTCCTCAACATGTTAAATAAGTTTGGCAGGTTGTTCTACTGCTAAGCAACACAAGCCCTAAGGATAGCTCATAACAAGAAACAATTTCTGAAATATGCTAATCAAAGATCATGCTTTGTTAATCAGATTTCTACATGACTAGGAGCAGATGCTCATCATCTGCAGAAGAAAAGACCCTTGGGAATAAGATGAAACATAACAACCATATTTGTCATCACAGTTCTTTTTGTCCTAAAGCAATGAGTATGAAATCTTTGAAAGTTAAGAGCCAAAATTACAAATAAATAAATGAAAGTGGGAAGAGGAGTGAGGAAAAAAATGCAAGTTTTTTATTATAAAGATGTTATTTTATCAGCTTGAAAGGAAAACTACAGCCATCCCTTTTCTGTGTTGAAGAGTCTGCACATAGTTACTCAGGTCTGTCTGCACAGTAATAGCAAGAATACCTTAAGCCTGGCTGTAATACGTGAACATTTTTCCAGTTTTTCTTTAGACTGAGGCTGAAGATGAAGTTGATAAGGTTAGTTATTCTGACCTGACAGTGGCTGAGGATTGGTACAAAATTTTTGGAAGAGATATGTGTCCAGCCAGTATTGGAATTAAAGATTTCACATGAACAAAAATCCTTTGATGAAAACCCAGTTCAACACCCTACCTATCTTTTTGTGAATTCAGACTCCACAGTTTCCTGTCCTGAGCTTTCCCCATGTTGTTGAAATCCCGGCACAGTCTCCAAAGGAAGTATCCATCCCAGGAGACAGCTGGCTGAAATACAGGGAAATACAGTACTGCACATCTCTCAGTATAAACATTTTCAGAAGTTTTTTATCCTGGGAAAATTTAAAATTTCTGGCTTTTTGTCTTGGCTCAAAAGTCTTGCTCTTCCTCACTTAACACCTAGATGTTTCTGCTGCTGACATTTGTTTTCTGGCCAGCTATCCTGGTATCCTGAGCTCTGAAGTGTCTTCCTGTCTGGCACAGCACAAGTGAAGAAGTGCTTAGATGGGCTAAAGTTTCTGCTTCATTGGCCACAACRTTTTTGCAGGAAAATTGTATTCTCTTGGTCTGCTAGCTGATTGCACTGCAAAGGGGAAAGGCTTTCATCTATATGCAGTGACCCAAAACCTATGCCAGGCCCATTTACACAAAACGCAGATGCAGAATCAGAATTCCTGTCATATTAAGAGACAAAGGACTTGCATTCCTTTTTTTTTTTTTTAAGTCAAGCTTTTAATATGCATAGCAACCTAACTTCCCTATTAAAACTATAATCTCCTGTGGTTACCACACAGAGATACCAGAATAATTGGTAAACAATAAACACCAGGGATTGCATCAGACCATTAACAACCTCCTAATGGAATATTGGCATCTCTTTCCAATACCAAAAGGATTGCAAACACCAATTGCATCCCAAATCCCTCTTCCTCCCAGCTCCACAAAGCAGACCAGAGAACGTTTGCTTTTGAACTGTACACACTTTCCTCTCCCCTCCCTGTACCATTCACCAGAGGCTGTGATTTTGCAATATAAATCAGTGTTGGACAAAGACCTAACAACAGTGTTTGAGATACTTTTCTATTACATTTCATGTTTTTATATATTACCACTATAAAAGAAGACTTATGACTTGGAGGAAACTCCTTAGTTCAGACAATGGTAGTACAGGGAGAAGTTGCTCTGTAAGACTGTAGCTCTATATGCTGCAGCTGTGGGTCATTGTGTTAATCACAACAGAGTAAATTTATTTTTCACACATTTGACTTCAAAAGCGTGATAACACATAAATACTTTCAATGTCTTGCAGCAATGGATGTGTAATCCTGCAGAAACTGTACAACTAGTTCACAGCAAGATTTATGGGCTTGATTTTGTTTTTATGGCCATTTATTTGGGGAAAGAGAGTAATTTCAAACACGTAGATGTTTAGTGGAGCTGAAACAAACTATAGAATCAAAAAGAAATGGCATTATGTAAATATCGCATTTTTTGTTTTCAAAATTGCCTGACAATAAGTACTATGATCACTCAATGACAAAAATACTTCTGCTTAATGAAATGTCAAGAGCAGTTGCTTTTACGCAATCCCCTTGGAACTGTTCTGACTATGTGAGAAAAGAAGAATATCTGTTGAGAAAGGTATGATGAACTGGAAAATGGGACCTGCTGTCTTCGATGCAGAGATCCTAGTGTGTATTTTAAGACAAAAAAGATTGATAATAAAACAAAGCCTCTCAATTAAATGATGCATTACGTTATAGGTGCGCATTTCAATATTATTATGTATTACCTGATTGCAGCAACGCTCCACAAGCAAGCACCAGAAGGAAAGCACAGCTCCTGGCTGTACAAGCCAGCAGCCAGGGTGCGGGAGTGAGAAAGCTGTGAACACAAGCTGGTCTGGGCGGAAGGCTGACTCCTCACCTGGCTTCCTCCCCACTCAGCATGAAGCTCAAATGGCAGCTAATGTCAAACTTCACATCTAAGAGGCAACGTTTCAAATCAGCATCTTGGCTTCACTTACAGCATGCTGACAGCCAAAGAGAAAGTGTGATCAAAGCAGCTAAGTAGTGACTTGGAGGAATTTTACTATATACTTCCATGAAAACTGTTGTATAGGAAACATGGAAGAAGCCATGCAGCCAGCTGAAACATGTATTATTAAAAATCTCTACAAACTTTGCCCCTGATTTTTGCTAGGAAAAGGGCATGTTTTCAACACATGATGGCTAACACATGATAGCTAAAAACAGTTTTCATTTTAACGTTTCAGTTGTTCGAAGTAAACCATAGACTTCCCCCCAGAATTAGAGCTTCTACTCAGCTTTAAAGTAGATGATGAATTGATGCTTTTTTTCCTTAATGTGAACATGGCCATACATATTGACTTAAGTAGCACTCAGGTGAACGTTGCTCTGCTTTTCTGTGAAAACACGATAGTTTTCAATGCTCCAGAGGTAAACTCCAACCAAGCCATGTGCTGAGGTTAGACTGTCAAAGGAGCTTAATCCAAGTGCAATGGGACTACCCCATCGCCCTTGTATGAACAAGACACCGAAGTCCATCACCCTGTGATGGACTTCCAGACTTTTATAGCCATTCAGAAGGTTTCTGCCTATACCCAAATTCCCCAGATTTTCTTATTTTACAGGATGGTAAGTGGCCACAATGAGTGGCTAAGACTATGTTGTTTATTGGAGCTGAGTGTAACATTTCTTCTCAGAGCTGGTATTGTTAATAATTCTGGTTTTAAAAAATGTTATTTAATAACAGATTACACCCCCACCCCCACCCCACCATATCAATTGCAAATAATTACCAACGGTTTTTATTCTGCTTCTGCAAATCTTGGCGTAAATCATTCTGCTTCATTAGGGAGAAAATTGGCGTTAGCCCTCCCCCAAGTCTAGGGGAGAACATGTCTTCGATTAACAAGCTCAGATATTTAAGTCTCTCTTTCGCATGCTCTCCTTCTGCATAATTACTCTGAGCAATTTGCATACAGAAATCAATTCAGCTGAAAATGAATTACTGTAGGCCTGAATGTTTCAAACACGTATGTGAATTATTTTCAGTAAAAGGAATTTCTCAAGGCAGTTAAACAGTAACATCTCAAACTGTCAGCATTTATTCCATCACTGCGTAGTATTTTTGTATAGTTTTGTTTTGGAGCACTCTAACATTTGAGTGGCTGAAGATGCTGGTATAGTGCGCAGAAACATCTATTTTAATTTTTACAGGCACTTTCAAAAATCATTTCTTATAACTGACATATAATTGCTTTTGACATTGCTGAGGGCCATCCAAGGCAAAAGATRCTTCAAAGGACTCTACAGATTTCCTTTCCAAAGCAAAGAATAAGAACCCAAGTATTTAAATGAATTTCCTTGACAAATATACAGAAATCTGATGTCGTGAAAATAAGTGAAGAAAGCAAAAAAAAGATAGGACTGTAAGTTAGGAAATGTGCTTCCATTGGTGGATGTGATAATCAGTCACAACCATCAATGTAGGCGCTTGGCTAGCAACTAGTGAAGAGACATTTACAAGACCAAAGTTGATTTGCTAAAGAGTCATAAAAGAGAAGCTCCTGGTTTGATTTCTGACAATGAATCGTTATGATTTGTATCTCAATATACTGCAAATGTATCTCAAATACTTCCCTACACTGGGGCAGGTTTTAAATATTTCATATACTTAGGTATGTTTAGCTAATACAGTTATCTTTTTAACACTTCCTTTTGAATCTGAAAAAACAAACATCCACTGGAAAAAAGAAGCTGTCAAATACAGCTACGTACTTGCTCTGTTTTTCAGCTAGCACCAGGTGCACTTTTCACTAACAACTCTCCTGCCTGCAAGGGTGTCGTGGTTTAACCCCAGCCAGCAACTAAGCACCACGCAGCCGCTCGCTCACTCCCCCCAGGT